>ML818229.1:0-14456 GCA_009831015.1 Picea engelmannii
AAATTAAAAGCCATTGTTCCTAATGATTGTAACCATTGGATTCCTAGTACAACATCAACACCACCCATGGGTATAGAAATCATTGGACTATTCATTACATATTCCCCCATAGTAAGATTGATCTTATTGCATTTTCCTAAGCATTTGATAGTTCCTCCATCTACAATCATTACTTGAAACTCTGGTGCTGGATATACAAAGCAATTGAGATCTTTGGCTAATTTATAGTGAATAAAATTATGAGTACTACCAGAATCAATTAGGACTATTACCTTTTTCTTTTTGATATATCCTTCGATCTTGAGGGTTTGAGGAGTGCTAATTCCAGCCAATGCATTACACGATATCATGGGAGTCAACACTTCAGATGAAATTGATTCTAGGTTTTCATCTTGAGATGCTTCTTGTTCTTGTTCTTCTTCTTCTTCCTCTTCACAATCTATGTAGAATAATTTCTTCTCACCACACTTATGTCCCTTACTGTACTTTCTTTCACAATTAAAGAATAAAACTTTTGCTTTTCTTTCCTCCAATTGTTGAGGTGTCAACCTTGTAGGTTGAGGTGTTTTAGAAGAAGGAGCATTATTCTCTCTATAGATGTTAGGATTGATCCTTCTTGTAGCCATAGCTATATTTTTACTTTCAACATTTCTTGCCACCCTAAATGCATTCTCCAATGATTTGGGTTCCCAAAGGTGAACCTCATGTTGAATTTTATCTCTTAAAGTTCCTATGAATACATCAATCAAGTGCTCATATGGAATATATGTTACCTTTATATTCAATCTTTAGAAGTTCTCAATGTGCTTTGTAACTGAACCCTTTTGCTTGAGATTTATCAATTGGCTAAAGAAGGTATTTCTCCTTGTATCCTCATAGTGTGCTATCATTTCTTCCGTGAAAATTGTCCAAGCGACGAGTGATTTGCAAGAACAAATCCATCTATACCATACAAATTGATTGGGTTCTAAATATAAAGAAGAAATTCGTACCTTTTGTGTATGTGGCACATTATGTAGATCAAATAATTGCTCCATCTGAAGTATCCATATGATAGGGTCCTTGCCATCAAACTTCCTCATATCGATCTTAGGAACGTGGTTCATCTTCAACCCAAAGTTGGAGTTTCTCCATTCTTGATTCACCTTCCTTGTGTCCTCATCATGAATTTCATGGGATACATTTTCACTTCCAGGTGTCCTCTCTATTACAAGATTTTCCAGTACATCCAAGATCTCCTCTTTTAAACCATCCATCTTTGCCTCCAACTTAGCTTCCATCTCTTGTAGTTCATCTTTTGTTACTGTCTTATTTTGTAAATCATTTATGTCCCTACACATTTCTGCACCTTCATCAAGAGTCCAAGTAGGATTGTGTAGAAGTTCCCTTTTTTGGTGGCATGTTGGCCAAGTATCACTTTTAACCTTGATTTTGAGGTGGTTTTGCTAGACAATCTTCCTTTTATTGTATCTCAAGAATTTCGGCCCTTCTGAGTATGAAATTTTATTTTTTATAGATCTCTAATATTTCTTCTTTGCAATGCCATAGGTCTGATCAAAATTGGATGTGCCAAGTGGAATTTACGGTAACTTCCCCACAACTTGTTGTTTTTTGGCCTTTCCCGGAGATCTCACTTGTATAGCATGCCCCACACAAAATAATTGATATAAATTCTGAAACTTGAACCAGAAATACTACAAACTGTCCACTATCCAATGCAACCAGTCTCACTCAATTTGGATAATCTAGGAAGAATTTATGATTGTTTTACCTAGAACACCTTATTGAGACTAGTTAATAGGACTAATCAGATACCCTATCTTCCACAGGGTGTATCTACAAATGTAAGATGACCCAGAACCTGAAATTTTTACCACAGATACCCTACTAATTTCTATGAATATCCTCCGAATTTCAGGGTCTGAAACGTTACAGAAATTGATTTATAGCGAAAATTCCTCAATGACTTAGTTCAGGATGATTCCAGAACCCTATATTGCACAGGTTGTATCTCTGAAAGTATAAGGCCTCAGGAGATGAAATTGTAACCCAACGTACCTTGATCCATCTACTAAATGTCCTCCAAGTTGTTCCTTCTGAAACGTTGTAGAAAAAATGTTATAGAGAAAATACCAAGGTGTCTCAGATGTAGCAGTGAAACCCCTAGACCTTGAGCTCTGATACCATATCTTAGGAACCAATTATCAATATAGCATAGAAAAACATCAGAATAAGTACTCAAAAGAGAGAAATTCATATAATAAGCCTCTTCGAGGGGGAAACCTCCTTATTCTCACATAAATGTTCAATTACAAGATGATTCAAAATGAAAATGTCTCCTTGGTATATATAGGAGAGTAGGAGGTATAATTACAACTAATGGAATAAAGCCAACATGAATAAAATAACATTACTAATGTAATATACCCCAATTAAGGGGTAATGAGACACTATTTAGGTCTTAACACTGGGCTTCAGATCTTTCCACAAACCAACACCTAGAAACCTATGGAGTGTCGAACCGGCGGACTCGCGAAGGGTTGTGATCAACAATCCACCTGTCCTTGTAAATGGATGATTGAGATCTACTCTAGCCTTAGGGAGTTCTCAACCTAAGAAAACGCACACTCAAATTCCTCTGGAGTACCATATATCCAGACTATGAGATCTGATGATACGTTTCTCTTTGCGCCAACGACTAGGATCTGTTTTGGTCTTTGAAACTTAGGGAATTTATCGTGATCTCACTTCATCACTTCAAACCTGCTGGATAAATGGAATTCTTAATCACACTGAATCTGCGGACACATGTCCTCATAAATGAATGGTCCAAATTCACTTTGAATCTCGAGACTTCGCGGAAATCCTCTCTTTTGCACACAACACACGGAAAACACTGAATTCACGAAGTCTGAAGGGATTCATGGGTTAACACCCGCACTACTTTCCGAGATATGACAGCTAGGAAAAATCTAACTACTCCTCAAGTCGATCTCGTCCACTTCGACCTTGAAAATAAAAGGTTTCTTCCTCCAAAGGATTTTGTTCGCCATCCCTCTTGAGCTTTATCACTTGAAGTGATTCAGACTTTCGGTGCACACCTTGCGTTTCACTAAAACTTGAAACTTGAAGATTTTATAAAATCCTCATGTGCACTCCTTCGTTGAGACTCTTTCAACACTTGACTAGTGTTGGCTCTATGCATGCCTTGCACAAGTCTTCTCAAGATTTTATACTCAGACAAGTATATGTGCACTCCTTGCACTCACTCAACACAATTCAAGTTATCTCTCCTGATCTATTGAGTCTAAAAACCCCCCACCACCACCTCCTGGGGATCACGCGACCTCCCAGTCTAAGATCGTTCACAGTAGGGAGTTGAATTAGCTCTCAGGTCCTCTCTGAACACTCAAAAATATGTGCCACGGGCCTTCTTCCCTTTCCCTATGCGCAAATATGCGTTCACGAGGGTTTATTTACCTATGCGAAGAAATCCATGTGACCTTAGGCCAAAACCCGTGGGCTAAGCTCTTTACCTGCAGGAACTCCGGTACTTTTAGGCTTCAGGATTTGGGAGTTCCAACAACAGTACACAAAATTATTCCAGAACTCCAAACTCGCAAACAACCAAAATATGGTGGATATCAACAACTCTCGACGTGCACCGAGATCTACGGGTTCACGAGGTATTCTGGGACTCCGCACTTTGGGATTTTTACCCTCTCCAACATGCAATTATCTCAAACTCGTGAACTCTGAACTTGTGGATTGGATGGCTTACGCTCACCTCAGATTAAGGGTTGATATTTACTCTTCTCTCTGGGCTTCAAATCTTTCCAAAACCCAACAACTCAAATCCTCCAGAGTGTCAAACTGGAGAACTCGTGAAGGGTTGTGATCAATGGTCCACATGTCCTTGTAAATGGATGATTGAGATCTACTTCAGCCTTCAAGAGTTCTCGACCCAAGAAAACTTACACTCAAATTCCTCAGGAGTACTAGATCTCCAGACTCCGAGATATTTTGACACGTGGCTCTTTGCTCTAATGGCTAGGATCTGTTTCAGTCTTCGAAACTTCAGGAACTTCTCATGCTCTCACTTCAGCACTTCAAACCTATCGAGTAGTCAAAATTATGAACCATATTGGATTTGTGCACACGTTTCCTCACAAATGGACGGTGCAGATTCACTCCAGATCTCGGGACTTCATGAAACTTGTCTCCTTTTCACACAACACATGGAAAACATCGAATTCGTGAAGTTTGAAGGAATTCATGGGTTAACACCCACACTACTTTCCTAGATCTGACAGCTAGGAAAGATCTAACTCCTCCTCAAGAAGATCTTGTCCGCTTCAACCTTAAAAATAAAAGGTTTCTTCCTCCAAAGTATTATGTTCGCCATCCCTCCTGAGCTTTATCACTCAAAGTAATGTAGACTTCCTGCGCACACCTTGCGCTTCACTAAAACTTGAAGCTTGAAGATTTTATAAATCCTCTTGTGCACTCCTTGTGCTCGCCTTATTTGAGACTCTTTCAAAACATGACTAAGTGTTGGCACTGTGCATGCCTTACACGGGTCTTCTCGAGCTTTTATACTCATAAAATTATATGTGCATTCCTTGCACTCACTCTACACAATTTACGCTATCATGGCCAAAGTGTCCATCCAAACCTCCATTATGCTTCTCTTTTAACAGATTATATCTCATTGAGCATTTTGGGATACATAATCAACTTCCCTTGAACAACAGTTTGTCTTGGATTATATACTCCATCCATTGATTTATGTCCCTTAGCAAAGGGTTCTCACATGCTTCGTAAGCTTCCTTAAAATTCAGGTCTTCTTGATACATCTCCTTGAAGTGTTCAAATCCCAAGGCCTCCACTTGAAATTGCTACAAGATCAAACATATCATGTTCAAAGAATCTGCAACTTTGTTATCTCTTCCACTAATATGATTAATAACAAAAGTAAAATTATGCATCAATTCTACCCTTTTGGCATGTCTTTGGTTCAATTTCTCTTGTCTGGTTATAAACCGCAAAGCTTGGTTGTCAATATATAAAACAAACTCCTTTGGGATAAGGTAATGCCTCCACTTTTTCAAAGCTTGAATTATAGCATAAAACTCTTTGTCATAGGTGGAATACTTCCTCTTAACATCATTCAACTTCTCATTGAAATAAGAAACAGGCTTATTGTCTTGACTTAAAACTGTGTCAATGGCCAGTACTCCACTTGCATCACATTTTACCTAAAAAGTCTTCTTCAAATCTGGTAGAACTAAAATAGGTTGTTCTATTATCTTTTCTTTCAACACTCTAAATCCCTTCTTGGCCTCTTCTATCCAATTAAAATATGTATGCTCTTTCTTTATGGTGTCTAGTATGGGTGCACAAATACCACTAATTTTTTTTATGAATATCCTGTAAAAACTTGCCAACCCATGAAAACGTCTTACTTCGAACAAGCTTCTTGGAGAAGACCAATCTCTTATTTCCCTCACCTTCTCTGGATCTATCTTCAATTCATTTGAAGAGATTACGAACCCCAAATATACAAGTTATGTTTTCATGAAATAACAATTCTTCAAATTCACCAACAACGTCTCTTGCTATGACCTTATCAACACCATATTCAAATGTCTCAAATGATCCTCTTCAGTCTTATTGAAGATTAAAATGTCATCTAAATAAACAATCGCAAACTTACCAATGAAATTTTTGATTACTTCATTCATCAACCTCATAAACATACTCGGGGCATCTGTTAAGCCAAACGGCATAACAAACCACTCATATAATCCTTCATTTGTTTTGAATGGTGTCTTACATTCATCTCCCTCTCTCATTCTGATCTGATGATAGCCACTCTTCAAGTCTATATTGGAAAAATAACTAGCTCCACTCAAACAATCCATCAAATCATCCATTATGGGTAAAGGAAATCTATACCTGATGGTTATCTTATTGATGGATCTAGAATCTATGCACATCCTCCAACCTCCATCCTTTTTTGGGCTCAACGCAGTTGGTACGACACATAGGCTCAAACTTTCCCTGATCAAACCTTTATCCTACAACTCTTGCACTTTATTCTTGACCTCTTCATTCTCTTGAGGGGTCAATCTGTATGCTGCTTTATTTGGCAAACTTTCTCCTGGAATAAGGCCAATATGATGACTGATACTCCTGATGGGCGGTAAAGAGTGAGGCAACTCATCAACCAAAATACCAACGAACTCATCCAATAACTCCTGGACTTCTACAGACAAATCATTCATGTAATTTCTTGTGAGAATAACTCTCGTCTTACCTACAACAACAAACTACATTTCCTTTTCCTTCTTGAATTATTTCAAGAGTTCCTTCCCACTCATGAGAAGTATACTTGGACTAGCTTCCTCTTTGAATCCTTTATCTTCTATTGGAAGAAACATATGCTTACACCCATACTTCTCAAGGGTATAAGTGTTCTTTCTCCCATCATGTATGACATTCATGTCATATTTCCATGGTCTTCCCAATAGAACATGACAAACATCCATTGGTATAACATCACACAAAACTTCATCATTATAACCACCTATCTTAAACTTAACTTTACATTGTCGACTTTCCATGACTTGATGTCCTTTCTGCAACCACGAAACCTTGTATGGATTCAGATATGCAGTCGTCTCCAGCTTCAAATTTTCCACCATCTCTGTAGATACCAAGTTATCAATACTTCCACTATCTATGATCACCTTGCATACGTTATCTCTGGCCTTGCATGTAGTTCTAAACAATTTGTTCCTCTGGACTGGTTCTCTTACCTCTTTCTCTGGCTTCACAAGAACTTTCCTCATCATGAGTGATCTTCCTTCTTCCTCTTCTTATACCTTCATCTCTGTCTCCACATTCTTCTTTTGTGCTTCATAAATGTGAGCTTCTCCACCTCATGCATTCTTCTTCTCAAGACATTCCCAAGACATGTGTCATGTTTTTCCACAAGCATAACACTTCACTTCTCCTCCTTTGCCTTTGCCTCTTCCTCTTGGAAAATAGTTTCTTCCTCCATAATGTCCTCCTCTAGAAATTCCTCCTTTCTCTGTCTGAATGTGATACTTTCCATCTTCTCCTCTAGGCTTCTGCAACTTTTCTCTGACAGTGCCTCTTCCTCTTCTAGGACTTTTTCCTCTGTTTCGTTGACTCTCCTTCCTTGCCAAATTTTCCTTTTCTTTGGGGATACCTGATAATCATCTTCTACAGTTTTCATTTTCATCATACTAATATCATCCTGTATTTCATATCTCAGGCCCTTAATCTACCTGAAAACTTTCTCTTCATCATTCTCCATATGTCCTACTCTTATGTTCAGCTTGTAAAACTCTTCGGTGTACTCTTTCACCGTCAAATTGTTCTGTCTCAGATTCTGTCCTTTATGAACAGATTGATCTAATAATCCTTGGGTATGAATTTAGCCTTTAATTTAGCTACCATCATATCCCAATTCTTGATTTTAGACTTACCTTTTCATCTTTTGTCAACTTGTAATTTGTCCCACCATAACGATGCGTGTCCCTTCAACCTGGTCACTGCATGATTCACCTTCTTCTCATCATCAATATCCTCATAGTCAAAGTAATTTTCTAAAGAACTTATCCAATCAAACAATTCTTCCACATATAAACTACCTTTATACATTGGGACTTTTGTTTTTGCTCTGGTTCCCAACTTAACAAAAACGCTCAGCAATCGTTCCTCTGTTGCTTGTTACCCTGCAACTTCTTCTTCTTTGACATATTCATTTTCACTTTCACTAAGGTCACCCACATGAGGTGCTCTTCTATGTGTTTTCTCCATGGTGTCCAACCTTGCATGAAGTTGTCTCATCTCCCCTTCCATGGTTGTATTGACCACTGGTCTATCTCTACGTCTTCTTGGCGGCATGGTTCTAAGTTTTCTTTCTCACAGAGCTTAATTTATTTCTCAATACCACTTGATGATTTCTGACAAGTCTCCTCCCTTTCCTGTTGTCTACATACAAAACAATGCTCTGATACCACTTGATGATTTCTGACAAGTCTCCTCCCTTTCCTGTTGTCTACATACAAAACAATGCTCTGATACCACTTGATGCAAACCCCCCACCACCTCCTGAGGCTCTCGGTCTAGGATCGTTCACAGTAGGGAGTTGAATTACCTCTCATGTCCTCTCTGAACACTCAAAAATGTGTGCCACATGCATTCTTCCCTTTCCCTACAAACAAATATGCATTCATAAGGGTTTATTTACCTACACGGAGAAATCCACGTGACCTTAGGCTAAAACCTATGGGTTAATCTCTTTACCCGCAGGAACTCCGATACTTCGGGGCTCAGGGCTTCGCAAGTTCCAACAAAAATACACAACGTTCCTCCTGAATGTCGAACTCGTGAACAACCAACCTATGGTGGAGATCAATTTATCTCGACATGCTCTGAGATTTATGGCTTCATGAGGTATTTCGGGACTCTGCACTTCGGGAGTTTTACCCGCTCCAATACACAATTCTCCCGAACTCGTGAAATATGAACTCGCGGATCGGATGGATAGCACTCACATCAGATCAACAATTGATATTTACTTCGTTCTCTGGGCTTTGGAGCTTTCCACAACCCAACACCTCTAATCCCCCAGAGTGTCGAACTAGCAAACTCATGAAGGTTGTGATCAACGGTCCACCTGTCCTTGTAAATGGATGATTGAGATCTACTCTGGCCCTAGGGAATTCTCGACCCAAGCAAACGTACACTCTAATTCCTCTAGAGTACCAGATCTCCAGACCCTGAGATCTATTGATACGTTTCTCTTTGCGCCAACAGCTAGGATCCCTTCCAGTCTTTGGAACTTTGGGAATTTCTCGTGCTCTCACTTCATCACTTCAAACCTGTCAGACACATGTCCTCACAAATGGATGGTCCAGATTCACTCCGAATCATGAGACTTCGTGAAACTCATCTCCTCTTCACACAACACACAAAAAATGTCGAATTCACGAAGTCTGAAGGGATTCATGGGTTAACACCCGCACTACTTTCCTAGATATGACGTCTAGGAAAGATATAACTCTTACTCGAGCCGATCTTGTCCACTTCGACCTTGAAAATAAAAGGTTTCTTCCTCCAAAGGATTTTGTCTGCCATCCCTCCTGAGCTTTATCACTCAAAGTGATTCAGACTTCTGGTGCACACCTTGCACTTCACTAAAACTTGAAACTTGAATATTTTAGAAAATCCTCTTGCGCTCTCCTTCCTTGAGACTATTTCAACACTTGCCTAAGTGTTGGCCCTTTGCACGCCTTGCACGAGTCTTCTCAATATTTTATACTCATACAAGTATATGTGCACTCCTTTCACTCACTCTACACAATTCACGTTATCTCTCCTGAGTTACTGAGTCTGAAAATGACTCTGCCTTCGCACTCCTTTCATGGCTAATGTGCACTCCTTGCACTAGTCTTCTAGAGAAACAAATAAAACTTATAAAACATTATAGGTTCATTCATTCAATCATGAAATGAAAACACGGGCATGTAAAACACAGAAAACAAACAACAAAAAATTACCCAGTTCCTCACAAGTAAGCATATGCAAAGATCTGAAAGCAATTCCCCTCTATTATACTCATTCAGAAACATTTACATAGATTCTTACAGCTCTCTACTTTTTCTCTTTTTCAGCAAAATAACAATAAACTCCAACAACAAATTACAATATTTTTTCAACAACTCTCAGTAGCCTCATTTGGGCATAGATTATTGTTTATACATGGAGGGGCTTCTCGATCCTTCCTTCTGACTATGTTAGTGCTTTCACATCATAATCAAATCTTTCTACCACTAAGGCTTATTACAATTAAATGAGCATTTACAATATAGATATGAGTCGATGCTCGAAATCTGTACAATCCCTTGGGCATTAAAGAAATAACAATCTCTCGTGATCTCATATGATGTCTCAAGCCTCAAAACATTAAAATCCCTTTACTTTCAATACTTTCAAAACAATAAAATGATGTGCTCTCCTTGGTATCCAAAACATATTGAATGTGTGCATTGGATGTTGAGTTGTCCTCCACTCGCCTCATTGAACGTTGATGACGATACTCCTACATCATACTCCTCTGGAAAAAAAGATTAAGTTTCAGTTATCCAACTGGCATCTTCTGTTGGATGATCTTTCCACTTAACCAAATACCCATAATAAATTTTTCTCTTGGTCTTCTTAGCAATCCTTTGATCTAAGATATTCTCTATCTATGGATTCTCTACTATGGGCATTTGTTGCTTCCATTGAATCTCCTCCTGATCATTTGTACCTTCTATATCATTCATCCTGTAAGGGTATAAGTCTGCTACATTGAATATTGGTGATATTCCAATGTCCTCAGGAAATTCAATCTTATAAGAATTTGCAACAAAGTTTCTGAGGATCTTACAAGGTCCTATCTTTTTCATCTTCAACTTGTTGTATTTCCCTTTCGGAAATATTTCTTTCCTCGGGTGATCTAAGACTTGATATCCAATTTTGAAGCTTACCTCTCTTCTCCTCTGGTCTATTATGCTTTTGTAGTTTTGGTTGCTTTCCTGAAGTTGTCCCTTGTTCTGTTCGTGCAACTTTTGCATCTCTATAGCAAAGTCCTCTGCTCCTGTGGTTCAGAATTCATATCTTCCCAAGTCTCTCAACTCCAAAATTCCTCTTGGATGCATCCCATAGACTATCTGGAATGGCCTCTTACCAGTGCTCATATTTGGTGAGTCATTATATGCAAACTCTGCTTGGGGCATAATTTGACCCCACTAGTTGTTATGTCCTGTGACCAAACTCCTCAACGGGTTCCATAAACTTTGATTCACCACCTCATTCTATCCATATGTATGAGGATGATATGATGATCTAAAAGACAAACTTGTCCCCAACTTCTTCTATAAGGTCCTCCAAACGTTTCCTACAAATTTAGTATCTCTATCTAAAACCATGCTTCTTGGAAACCAATGCAATCTCACAATTTCCTTGAAAACTAAATTAGCTATGTGAGTAGCATCACTGGTTTTCTGACACGGTGTGAAATGTGACATATTTGAAAATATATCAACCACCAGAAAGATTGAATCATTTCCCCTCTAGGTTCTTGGGAATCCCAGAAAAAAATCCATACTTACAACAACCCACAACCTGTTTGGAATAGGCAATGATTGATACAATCCAGTGTCCTGCCGCTTTCCTTTAGCATATTGGCAGATTCTGCATCTTTCCACAAATTTATTCACATCATAACTCATGCATGGCCAATAATATGAAGAACTCAACTACGCATATGTTTTATCATGGCCAAAGTGTCCAACCAAAACTCCACTACGCTTCTCTTTTAACAAGTTATCCCTCATTGAGCATTTCGGGATACACAATTAGATTCCCTTGAACAACAGTCTGTATTGTATTAGATACTCCATCCATTGACTTGTGTCCCTTATCAAATGCTTCTCACATGCTTCGTAAGCTTCCTTAAAATTCGGGTCTTCTTGATCCATCTCCTTGAGGTGTTAAAATCCCAAGGCCTCCACTTGGAATTCTTGCAAGATCAAACATATCTTGCTCAAAGAATCTTCAACTTTGTTTCCGCTTCCATTAATATGATTAATAACAAAAGTAAAATTATGCATGAATTCTACCCATTTGGCATGTCTCTGGTTCAATTTCTCTTGTCTGGTTATAAACTACAAATCATGATTGTCAGTATATAAAACAAACTCCTTCGGGATAAGGTAATGCCTTCACTTTTTTAAAGATTGAATTACAACATAAAATTATTTGTCATAGGTGGAATACTTCCTCTTAACATCATTCAACTTCTCACTAAAATAAGCAACAATCTTATTGTCTTGATTTAAAATTGTGCCAATGGCCACTCCACTTGCATGACATTTTACCTGAAAAGTCTTCTTAAAATCTAGCAGAACTAAAATAGGTTGTTCTGTTATCTTTTCTTTCAACACTTTAAATCCATTCTCAGCCTCTTCTATCCAATTAAAATATTTATTCTCTTTCTCTATGGTGTCTAGTATGGGTGCACAAATACCACTGAAATTCCTGATGAAATTCCTATAAAAACTCACCAACCCATGAAAACTTCTTACTTCGAACACACTTCTTGGAGAAGACAAATATCTCATTCCCCTCACCTTCTATGGATCCATCTTCAATTCATTTGAAGAGATTACGCACCCCAAATATACAAGTTTTATTTTCATGAAAGAACGTTTCTTCAAATTCACCAACAACTTCTCCTGCTGCAACCTTTTCAACACCATATTCAAATGTCTCAAATTCTCCTCTTCAGTCTTACTAAAGATTAAAATGTCATCTAAATAAAAAATTCAAAAACTTACCAACAAAATCTTTGAGTGCTTCATTCATCAAACTCGTAAACGTACTTGGGGAATTTTTTAAGCCAAATGACATAACAAGCCACACATATAATCCTTAATTTGTTTTGAATGATGTCTTCCATTCATCTCCCTCTCTTATTCTGATCTAATGATAGCCACTCTTCAAGTCTATCTTGGAAAAATAACTAGCTCCACTCAAACAATCCATCAAATCATCCATTACGGGTAAAGCAAATATATACTTGATGGTTATCTTGTTGATGGCTCTATCATTTGTGCACATTATCCAACCTCCATCCTTTTTTCGGGCTCAACACAGTTGGTACAACACACGGGCTCAAAATTTCCCTGATAAAACCTTTATCCAACAACTCTTGGACTTGATTCTTGACCTCTTCATTCTCTTGAGGGGTCAATCTATATGCTTCTTTATTTAGAAAACTTTCTCCTAGAATAAGGTCGATATGATGACTGATACTCTTGATGGGCGGTAAAGAGTGAGACAACTCATCCACCACAATATCAACAAACTCATCCAATAAATCCTGGACTTCTACAGGCAAATAATTCATAGAAGTGTTGGTGAGAATGACTCTCGTCTTACCTACAAAAACAAATTGCATTTCATGTTCCTTCTTGATTTCTTTCAAGAGTTCCTTCCCACTCATGAGAAGTATACTTGGACTAGCTTCCTCTTTGACTCCTTTATCTTCTATTGGATGCAACATATGCTTACACCCATTATTCTCAAGGGTATAAGTGTCCTTTCTCCCATCATGTATGACATTCCTATCATATTTACATGGTCTTCCCAACAGAACATGACAAACATCCATGGGTATAACATCACACAAGACTTCATCATTATAACCACCTATCTTAAACTCAACCTTACATTGTCGAATTACCATAACTTGATGTCCTTTCTGCAACCATGGCACCTTGTACAGATCAGATATGCACTAGTCTCCAACTTCAACTTTTCCACCATCTCTATAGATACCAAGTTATTAGTACTTCCACTATCTATGATCACCTTGCATACCCTATCTATGGTCTTGCATGCAGTTCTAAACAAAATGTTCCTTTGGACTGGTTCTCTTACCTCTTTGTCCAACTTCATGAGAACTTTCCTCATCATGAGTGATGTTTGTTCCATTGATTATGCCTTCATCTTTGTCTCCACATTCTTCTTCTATGCTTCAGAAATGTGAGCTTCTCCACCTCCTGCATTCTTCTTCTCAAGACATTCCCAAGACATGTGTCATGTTTTTCCACAAGCATAACACTTCACTTCTCCTCCTCTGCCTCTTCCTCTTGGAAAATAGTTTCTTCCTCCGTAGTGTCCTCCTCTAGAATGCCCTCCTTTCTCTGTCTAACTGTGATACTTTCCAAATTATCCTCTAGGCTTCTAGAACTTTTCTCTGACAATGCCTCTTCCTCTGTTAGGAATTCTTCCTCTCTTACGTTGACTTTGCTTTCTTGCCAAATTTTCCTCTGATTTCAAGGCTACCTGATAAGCATTTTATACAGTTCTCATTGTCATCATGCTAATCTCATATTGGATTTTATATCTCAGGTCGTTAATGTACGTGGCAACTTTCTCTTCATCATTCTCTCCATGTCTTTCTCTTATGTTCAGCTTGTAAAACTCTTAGGTGTACTCTTTCACCGACAAACCTTTTTGTCTCAGATTATGTAGCTTTTTGAACAGATTGATTTGATAATCCTTGGGTATGAATTTAGTATGCAATTTAACTACCATCCTATCCCAATTCGTGATTTTAGACTTAGCTTTGCATCTTCTGTCACCTTGCAATTTGTCCCACCATAACATTATGTGTCCCTTCAACTTGGTCACCGCCTGCTTCACCTTCTTCTTGTTCAACAACACAGGTATTCCAACAGAGGACGAACACCTTCAGTAACCACTCACATAACCAAATCAAATATCAACACACCGATGTTTTCACGTGGTAAAACCCCTACGGGGAAACATCCACGGCCCCAGCCAACGCGGCCACTTGGAGCAGTTTA
>ML818229.1:16242-51052 GCA_009831015.1 Picea engelmannii
GACATATTAGACCAAGTAGATCTTAACTAACTCCTAAGTGTCTAAATATCCTAACACTTCTCATCATCAATCTCCTCATAGTCAAAGTACTTGTCTAAACAACTTATCCAATCAAGCAATTCTTCCAGATCTAAATTACCTTCATACATTGAGACTTCTATTTTTTCTCTGGTTCCCAGCTTGGCAACAACTCTCAGAAGTCGCTCCTTTGCTTCTTTTTCTCCTACAACTTTTTTTTCTTCGACATCTTCATTTTCACTTTCACTGACATCACCCACATCAAGTGCTCTTCTATGTGTTGTCTCCATGGCATCCAACCTTGCACAAAGTTGTCTCATCTCCTCTTCCATGGATGGATTGACCATTGGTCTATCTTTGTGTCTTCTTGGCGGCATGGTTCTAAGTTTTCTTTCACACAGAGCTTAATTTATTTCTCAATACCACTTGATGATATCGGACAAGTCTCCTCCCTTTGATACCACTTGATGCAAACCCCCCACCACCTCTTAAGGCTCATGCAACCTCTCGGTCTAGGATCATTCATAGTAGGGAGTTAAATTAGCTCTCGGTTCCTCTATCAACCCTCAAAACTATGTGACACATACCTTCTTCCCTTTCCCTGTGTGCAAATATTCGTTCACGGGGGTCTATTTACCTACGTGGAGAAATCCACTTGAACTCATGCCAAAACTCAGAAATTTAGGCAATTCCAGGGAAAACCCCAATGTGGGGAAACCCAAGGAGAGAGAGATATTTATATAGGTTCATGAAAGTACTTATCAACAACAAAAATACAATCTCCAGCAAGAGAAAAATACCTTACAACACTCAAAATTGTCCCAAATTTCTTCCTTGGAAAACGTGCCCAAAAATGGTTGTACGACCTGTACAACCTTGTTGAACAACACCCAAAAATAGTTCCAAATCCATACTGTACAGACAACACCAAAACCGTCCTCTTCACCAACAGAAAATACTGAAAATATGCCTCGATTTTCGTGCCCTCCTGGCCTATTGTACAGATTGTACAAAATGTATAGTACGACCCTCTTTTTCAGCCAACAACTACAACAGTCTTTACTTCATAAATTTCTTGGGAAATGTGCCCACTCTCTTTTGGGAAATGTGCCCACTCTCTCTTGGGAAAGTTGCCCACTCTCTTTTGGGAAATGTGCCCACTCTCTCTTGGGAAATGCACCCTCCTTACTGCCCTCACTTTCCTCTCTCAAGCTATCTCATAAATCTCTCAAATTCTTCTTAATGTGTCTTGCACACTACCCAATGTATTCTCTTATAATCTAAAATCGACCCTTCACCTTCTCCAACCCTAGATCTAATGGCCAATATCTAATCTTTCCTTTACAAGATCAAGGGTCATGATTCATTCCCTCCAAAATAAATCACTTTAAAATATTAAAGCACATTTTCACTTTATAACATAAATGTACTTTATGAGATAAAGTCACTTTAATATTAGAAGGTACACTTTATTAAAAAGTCACTTTAATAAAAAAACACTTTGTCACAACTTTATAACAATCCATTTACAAAGTCAAGTTCCTAGTAATGTAAACATAAGGTTACATCTGCATACAAGATAAAACATGCAGAGTACCTCCCAAGCTACAAAAACCAACACTCCCTCTTAACGAGGGATGTACTTGTTTCCATCACCATCATCTAGTCCGATCACACTGTACGCGGTAGAAGCTCCCTCTGAACCTGGAGCCATCCTCAACACCTAAACATAACTCGAACCAGAAGACATCCTCTTGACAACTACTCTGAACCCTGAGCTCCTAGGAGAATCCACTCCACCTTGAGCATCGATTCGATCACAATAGTTGAGCCTCTTGCCAGTGCTCAGAAGAGACTCCCTCTCTTCTCTCGGAATGCAACACTGAATTATTGGGCCCACCGTAGTCTATGGAGCCTCCTTCTCCTCATCCAACGCTGAATCATATCCTGAAGGTTGTCCTCGCAACATGTACAACCTGTCCACCTGATCACCAATCAGTTGTGGTTCCACCAAGTCCACTCCCTCCTTGTAAATAAATACATGTCCTCTCTTGAACATTTTACAATATCCAACATCCTCCAAGGCTGAGACTGAGAGAAATTTAACCCTCAACCCTGGAACAAAGAGAACTCCATCAAGCTACAAGAATCCTCCATACTTGAGTCAGAATCTAACCCTTTCAACTCCACGTACAGCTCGCGCCATACCACCTTCACTCTCCACCAACCAATCATGACCTATCTCTGTGATAATAATGAATGATCGCCAGATTCTCGTCATGTGACAAGACGCTCCAATGTCAACAATCCATCTGAAGTCACCCCCAAATCCTCCACTACCGACACTGGATACTAGAGTAACCAAAGAAAATTCCTTATCAAACATGGAAGAAAATTCCTCCATGGTTGTTGTAGAAGCTGTATCAGGCCCCTCCCGTTCCTTCCTCTTCTTCTTCTTTTCAGGACACTGAGAAGAAAGGTGCCCCAACAAGTTACAACAGTAATATTTGACTTTACTCAAGTCCCTCCTACAATTTCCTTTCTTCTTATTCTTTGCAGCAAGAGAAACATTCTCCTCAGCTTTGTCTTCCTTCTGACCATTTCTACGAGATTCCCCTCAGATTTTCTCCTGAGTGAAATCGTTCCACAGTCTACTCCAATATGGAAGATGCTCACAACCCACCACACACTTCACAAAAACTTCCCATTCCTTAGTGAATCCTTTTCAGGCTATCGTCACCAACTTTGAATCCGATATGACCTTACCAACTACAGTCAGCTCATCTTTCACTTGAGCTACCTGGGTAAGATAAGAAGACACACTCTCCCCATTACCCATCTTGGTATCATGCATCTTATCCTTCAAATCCATCTTCTGATTTTCATTCTTCGCCTCAAATAAGTTCTTAAGTGCATCCCACATCTTTTGGGATGTCTTCTTCTCAACCAAGTGTGGGATAAGGTGGTCCTTCACCCCATCCAGAATAATCCTCTGACCTTTGGCCTCCTTTACTTCATACAAATCCAAAGCAACAAGATCTGTTGTGGGACCCACAACAAGAGAACTGACATAGTATCACAAGACTCTCTGATTCTCTGGGAGCCACAACAACTCTCCGGTCAAGGTTCTCTGATTCTCTAAGTCAAACAAGACTTTGAGACCTAATAGTATCACCTCCTAATCAAACAAAGGCCCTTCTGGATTTTGGTATAGGACTTACAATACCCGTGACCTTCCCCTTCGCGCTTCAGTGAAGGCTCGGAGTTGGCATTAACCCCCTTTTCTTGACCCCTCCTTGGATGTGACCTTGGGCGATGACCTCACACAAACACACAATTATGGGCACAACCAAAGGTGGTTTGAAACTAAACTACTTTTCGGCCCGCAATCCCCCTCGAGCCTCCATGTATCCTTTCTCCAAAATCAGGGTTTGGATTGTGACCCACCATTAACTTTTTAAAGTTTGTGCACCTTCGATCCCCAAAATGCTACGGGACTGTCGATCTCCTGATCTTGTGGTACTATCAGAACTGACGGTTCAGATCTTCCCTTTTCAAATCCACAGACCATATCTTCCCCCCCCTAAATCAATGGATGCGATCTCCTTCGTGATTATGGACTTCGGGATTTTCAATTCTCAAACCCCGCTTTCCTCCGTACATCAATCTTTCAGAGTTGGCGATCTACAGACACCCATCCTCCTAAATCAATGACTCTGCTTCTACTTCGGGTGTTTGACCTTTCAACTAGATCAACGATCTGGTGGCCCTCTTCTCGATCAGTGGTCGAGATCTCCTTCTGGTCTCTGGACTTCTGAGATCTCAAATCTCAAACTTCACCCTTTTTCCCAACGGATTTTATCTGAAGTTTATGATCCACCGATGTGTGTCCATTGGATCTAATGATCAAGGATTACTTTGAGTCTTTCCTCGGAGTCCACAGACTCACGCCACGTGTTCTCCAGATATGAAGGTTCATATCTACTTTGGACGATCCGACGATCGACGTTTACTTCAGGTGTTTTCCCAGAATCCATAGATTCACGCCACCTGTCCTCTGGATCTAAAGGTCCATATATATTTCGGCGCTTTGGCTCTTCAACGTTTTGGGCTTCAGGAGTTTCAACTCTCAATATTAAACTCTCGAGGTGATTTCTCTGAAGTCTACTTTATGCCACCATGTGTCCCTCTGGACCTCACGCCTATGAATTACTTCAGGACTTTACCCAGAGCTCACAGATCTATGACACGTCTCTACTGAAATTTGATGGCCGAGATCCACTTCGGGTGATCCGATGCCTGAGATTTACTTCAAGCGATCTGATGAATCAGATTCAGTCTGTCTAATCATATGGGTGAGATTTACTTCGGACTTTCGGCTCTCTGGGATTTGGAAATCTCAAGTCTCAAACTTTCCACCTCTCGAACATATTCCTCCAGATTCCACGATGTGTCACCACATGTCCCTCTAGATCCGATGGTCAAGATTCACTTTGGGTCTTCAAGGCTCAGGAATTTCAAATTTTAACCAAAAACACTCGAACATATTTCTCCGTAGTCCACGATCCATCACCATGTGTCCCTCTTGATGATGGAGAGTCCCAAACTACTTCAAGACTTAAGAACTATGGTAAGTCCTCTTCTCATGCACGTGCAAGGTACTGAGGTTCATGCACCTTGTTTAGATAAAACAATTTCTGAGCCTCTGCGATGTGATCCAACGACCACTGACGCTCCTCCTCCTAGGCTTCTAACTTAATCTGACTTAGAAGGTTTTCTAAGTGCTCAAAGGATTCGACCTTTGCTCCTCCTATGGGCCCGTCTCTTGGATTTCTTCTGCACTCCTGAAAGGGCTATCTCTTATGAGCTTGATCCCTTTGAAGGTTTTCACCATCCCATGTGCTCCTTGCATTTCAGGGATCGTTTCAAAGTCATATTGAAGGTCAACGACGATCGACGGTTCACAGGAATTGCAGGGTCCCAACATGCGGTTTTTTTACCATGGAGTTCCACCTCCGCAATCTGGAAAGCGCTCGCTCGATTCTAGTCTAACCGGGATCATTGATCCTTCAGCCCATCGCAATCAATGACAAGGGTGAATTGCGAGCCACGAAATTGCGTGTTCGTTATTTTCACCTGCACGCTCCGCAGGGATTCCCCAACCTCGATCTTCGTTCATAGATCGACAATGCATATCAATTGTGGGGTCTAAATTAACCTTCGTACAACTTGACGTCTCGGAGCCTCGAGCTCCAAAGTTCCTAGACCCAGGTCACATGGATATTCATAAAAATCTGGGGCTATGATCCCCGCTCTTATTCGGGTTTTTGGTTAAGGAAATAAGCACAAGTTCAGAGTCTCCTAGACTACTAGTTTGAAGGGAACACCTTCCTGACTCGTAGAGATTTAAGCTCTAAATCAAGGCAAGGTAACTTGTGAGGTTACCAAATCGGTGGATATGCCCAGAGGCTTGCTCCGACTCCAGAACGATGATGTAAATTCCTGGGGAAAGTGCCTTCGAGTGATTAAACTGGGGCGTATGGAAATTCAAGCAGAATTATAGGTTCTCAAGGAAACGAATGCATACTCATAACTTAATCATTTAATACAGAGAAGTAAACCTTTATAGACATGTAAATACTCACATGCATCCATTATTTACAATTCAAAACATAAGGCAAGAAAACACTTATCAAAACCATAGAGTGTGATGCGATTGTTGAAAGGGGTGCTCGTTTCCACCCAAACATAGGCTTAGTCACTCCCAATGGATTTATCATTGGCCACCCCCGAGATTAAGCCACAATGCTTTGATATTCAATCTCTTACTTCCTGCTCAACGGAAGTTAGGGACGAAGGTTACTCTCCTTCTCCTGGTTCAATCTCTATTTTCTGTGATCAAAACTCATTGTTCCTCTTTCAGTCCTTCCTCGAACCTGAGAGTTTCCTCTCTCATCTCTGCATTTTTCTTCGCAACTCTCCCCCTGCCCACCACACTCCCTTTCTTTCCCTTTTCCACAAGATTACATGTGGCTCGAATTTCTAGTCTATGGTCGGGTCTGGAAGCCTTACATATGGGCGGTTTTCCCCATCCCCTCATTAAATCTTGAGGAGGCCTTCCCACCTACCAGCCCGACTGTAATTCATTCCTGGTTCAGGGGGTTGTTCTGATCTGAGCAAATTAATTCCAGCATGGTACTGGTTCGGTGGAGGTTAACGCAACCATTCCTAGTCCCCTCCACCACCTTTCACAACATTTCATGGTCTTTCTTAGCACATACCCTCTTTTAGCAGTCATGCAACACGTAACCATTTTCTATTAAAATAACATAATTTACATTCATCGACCTTCTACACAAGGTCTAGCAAATCAAATATTCACACTTTTAAGTTTTCCATAGTTCCTTGGCCCATATAGTTATATTTACAAACTGGGGGAAACAGGGTGTTACAATTCCCTCCCCCTTAAAGGAACATCGTCCTCGATGTTCTATCTGGCATCATGACATGTATGTACAGGAATAAAAAAAATTGGATATGCCTGTCTCATGCCATCCTCCATTTCCCACGTAGCCTCATCTGTGCCAAAGTGTTTCCACTACACCTTGACCTATGCAATGGTTCGGTTCCTGAGTGAGGTTTCCTTCCTGTCTAATATGCATTGGGGTTCGAGTAGGAATTCTCCCTCCGGCTCCACTTGGATCACAAACCAGTCAATTATATGATTAGCATCATGTACATATTTCTTCAATAAAACATTATGTGCCTTTACAGTGGGAGGAAGTGCTAGCCTATAGGCTACAGGTCCCACTCTATATAGGACTTCAAAGGGTCCACAATACCGAGGTGCCAATTTGGCACATTCTCCCATTCTCAGGGAACTCTTCCTGGGTTTGACTCTGAGATAGACATGGTCTCCAGTCTTGAAATCTCAGAGAGTTATTTTCCTATCGGCATAACTTTTCTTTCTATCCTGAGAAATCTTCAGATTTTTCTTTATCTGAATTAATTCTTGTTCCATTTCTTTTAGTAAGTTGGGTTCGATTGTAAGTCTTTCCACTGGATTATTCTAGCTGATTGGAATCTTACACTGTCTACCATAGAGGGATTCAAAAGGGCTCATCTTCAAGGATTCTTGATAACCATTGTTGTAGGCAAATTCTACTAATGGTAGGTAGTCTTCCCACTTCTTAGGTTGGTGCATTACATGCATATTTAGCATGTCTTCCACTATTTGGTTCACTCTTTATGTTTGTCCATCAGTTTGAGGGTGGTAGGCTATGTTGAACAACAATTTAGTCTCAAAGCCAACCATTCGGGATTTCCAAAATCTTGAAGTAAATTTGGTGTCTCTGTCAGATATAATTTCCTTGGGCATGCCATGTAGTCTGAATATCTCCTTCATGAAGATGTTGACAATATCTATTCCCTTGAAGGTTGACTTGACAGGGACAAAATGGGAAAACTTGCTCAGTTTGTCCACCATGACCATGATGGCATCATTTTGTTTGGTTGACTTTGGTAGTCTGGTGATGAAATCCATGGAGATGGTTTCCCATTTCCATTTTTGGATTGGTAGGGGTTGTAACAATCCTGTTGGATGTTGGTGTTCTGCCTTAACTTGTTGGCACTCTAGGCATTTAGATAGATAGTTAGCTATGTCTTTCTTCAACCCAGGCCAATAGAATTGTTTCTTAGTGGCCGTGATCATCTTCTGATATCCTGGGTGACCAGTATATGGTCTCTTATGTAGTTCATCCATTATGAACTTGTTTAAGTCGTCACAGTTTGGAATATACAATCTGTTTTTGTAAGTCAACAACCCTTCCTCGAGCATCTGGTAGCCTTCATACTCATCCCTGTAGGATCTTGTATTAGGTATGAGGTCACGGTCTTGAAGAATGCATCTTTCTCTTGTGCATTTATGACTCTTTCCCTGACGTCTGTTTCACAGGCACTTACTATTGCTAGATGAATCGTTTTTATACTCCTGTTAAGGGCATTGACCACCCTATTTTCCTTTCCTTTTATGTGTTTGATTTCGAAATCTAATTCACTTAGGAGAGCCATCCACCTATCTTTCTTGGCATTTAGTTTTGGTTGATCAAACAAGTGTCTCAATCCTTAATGATCTGTCATAAGCACAAATCTTCTACCGAGGAGGTAGTGCCTCCACATTTTTAAAGCATGTATTATGGCAACCAATTCTAGGTCATGGGTCACATAATTGATCTCATGCTCATTTAATTTCCTAGACGTGTAGAAAATTACACGTCCCACTTGCATAAGGACTCCTCCGAGTCCTTCCTTGCAAGCATCTGTACACACAAGGAAATCATTATCCGTGTCTGCAATCTTTAGCACAAGTGCATGGGTCAGGAGGTATTTCAGTTCCTGAAATATTTCTTCACATTTCGATGTCCAAATGAATTTAATCTTCTTTTTCTAAAGGGCAGTGATTGGACAACCAATCTTGGAAAACCCTTTTATGAACCTTCTATAGTATCCATCTAAGCCCATGAAGGATATAATATCGGATACATCCTTCGGGGTAGGCCATTCCATAATAGATCTGATCTTGTCGGGGTCTACTGCCACTCCTTCCTTAGAAATGACATGGCCTAGGTAATGGACTTTCTTCTGAAATAAGTCACACTTGCTAAACTTAGCATAGAGTTGATGCTCTCTTAGTATTTGAAGTATGAGTTTAAGATGTTCTTCGTGCTCCTCCCTGTTCTTGGAGTAGCTTAGGATATCATCAATGAAAACCAATACAAATTTGTCCATAAATTTGATGAGTACATTATTCATCAAGCACATAAAAGTGGCGAGGGCATTGGTTAACCCAAATGGCACCACCACGAATTCATAGTGACCATACCTCGTCCTGAAGGTTGTTTTATGGAGGTCTCCATCCTTAATCCAGAATTGATGGTAGCCATACCTTAGGTCGATCTTCGAGAAGATCAACGATCTGGTGGCCCTCTTCTCGATCAACGGTCGAGATCTCCTTCTGGTCTCTGGACTTCTGAGATCTCAAATCTCAAACTTCACCCTTTTTCCCAACGAATTTTACCTGAAGTTTATGATCCACCAACGTGTGTTCATTGGATCTGATGATCAAGGATTACTTTGAGTCTTTCCTCGGAGTCCACAGACTCACGCCACGTGTTCTCCAGATATGAAGGTTCATATCTACTTTGGACAATCCAACAAATGACGTTTACTTCGGGTGTTTGCCCAGAATCCACAGATTCACGCCACCTGTCCTCTGGATCTAAAGGTCCATATATATTTCGGCGCTTTGGCTCTTCAACGTTTCGGGCTTCGGGAGTTTCAAATCTCAATATTAAACTCTCGAGGTGATTTCTCCGAAGTCTACTTTATGCCACCACGTGTCCCTCTGGACCTGACGCCTATGAATTACTTCAGGACTTTACCCAGAGCTCACAGATCTATGCCACGTCTCTACTGAAATTTGATGGCCGAGATCCACTTCGGGTGATCCGATGCCTGAGATTTACTTCAAGCGATCTGATGAATCAGATTCAGTCTGTCTAATCATATGGGTGAGATTTACTTCGGACTTCCGGCTCTTTGGGATTTGGAAATCTCAAGTCTCAAACTTTCCACCTCTCGAACATATTCCTCCGAGTCCTTCCTTGCAGGCATCTGTACACACAAGGAAATCATTATCCGGGTCTGCAATCTTTAGCACGAGTGCATGGGTCAGGAGGTATTTCAGTTCCTGAAATCTTTCTTCACATTTCGATGTCCAAATGAATTTAATCTTCTTTTTCTAAAGGGCAGTGATTGGACAACCAATCTTGGAAAACCCTTTTATGAACCTTCTATAGTATCCATCTAAGCCCATGAAGGATATAATATCAGATACATCCTTCGGGGTAGGCCATTCCATAATAGATTTGATCTTGTCGGGGTCTACTGCCACTCCTTCCTTAGAAATGACATGGCCTAGGTAATGGACTTTCTTCTGAAATAAGTCACACTTGCTAAACTTAGCATAGAGTTGATGCTCTCTTAGTATTTGAAGTATGAGTTTAAGATGTTCTTCGTGCTCCTCCCTGTTCTTGGAGTAGCTTAGGATATCATCAATGAAAACCAATACAAATTTGTCCAAAAATTTGATGAGTACATTATTCATCAAGCACATAAAAGTGGCGAGGGCATTGGTTAACCCAAATGGCACCACCACGAATTCATAGTGACCATACCTCGTCTTGAAGGTTGTTTTATGGAGGTCTCCATCCTTAATCCAGAATTGATGGTAGCATGACCTTAGGTCAATCTTCGAGAAGATGGATGCACCTCCCAATTGTTCGAATAAGTTATCGATTCTTGTTAAGGGGTACTTGTTATTTATGGTTTCCTTATTGAGTTTTCTATAATCTATGCACAGTCGGAGTGTGCCATCTTTCTTTTTCACAAATAGGATGGGCGCTACCCAAAGAGATACACTGGGTCGGATGTATCCTTTGTCCATCATCTCCTTTAGCTGTAGCTTGAGCTCAACCAGCTCTGGCATGCTCATTCTATATAGCATTCTAGATGTTGGTACCACTCCCGGTGTAAGTTCTATCGAGAAGTCAATATCCCTTCTTAGAGGTAGACCTGGTACTTCTTCTAGGAATACATCCTTGTATTCTCTTAATATGGGGTGGACCTCTAGGTTTGGTTTGTCATCCTCAACAGATTCCAATACTTGTATGGCATTTAAGGAACACCCCTTTCTGCAATACTTTTTCATTTGAAGGGTTGATATTTTCCTCACTTAGACAGGCTTCTGAATCCCTTGGAGGGTCGCCTTCCTCCCTTCTTCATTTACACATTCTAAAGTTTTATGATAACATTCCAATTTAGTTTTGTAATAAGCTAACCAATCCATACCAATCAACAAGTCATAAGATCCCAGGGGAAGTACGTTAAGGGTTGCTTGGGTGGCCAATCCACCCATGATGAATTGACAGGCTGGTATGACCTCTGCCACTTTTATTTTGGTCCCAGTGGCTAATTGCACCAACCATGGTTTAACATGTCTAATTGGTTGCAGTTTACACTTATCAACAGTCTGAGGGGCCAGATAACTCAAATTAGAACCTGGGTAACCTAAAATAGAAACTAGATGGTCGACGATCATACCTTCCAGCTCCACAACTGAAGCTTGGTGGTCGGCTTGATTATTTTCCAAGGCCACATAGATTCGTGGCATGCTCCTAGCCACATCATTGACGGTGGTCACTTCTTGTATGTTGTAGACTTTCTTATTGTTCTGTTGTTTGTGTGGGAAGCCCCTCAATTTATGATCCTCTCCACAACCCCAACATTTTAAGGGTTCCTTCTTTAGGTTATCAGTCTTTCTTGGGGTTGTCTTAAAAGTTTTATTTCCGCTTTGAGAGGGGAAATTTTGTTCATATACACTTCTAGTAGGAAGGCTCCTTCTAGAATATTTTGTATAGTTCCCGAATCTTGAGGATTTAAACCCCTTCTTATGGAATCCCGAACTACTCCCTTTCTTCCATTCCTCGTGAGGTCTTGTCTTATTCCCAAACTATTCATAGCAATACCTCTCCTTCCGGATAGTTTCTTCTAAGTTCTTTGGTTCGTCGAACTCAATTATGTCACAGTAGATCTGAGGTAACCCACTAATGAACCGCTGCATTTTTACTTTTTAATCTTTTATGTATGGTACATACCTTAGTAGTTCAAGGAATCTATTGACAAATTCATCTATGGTGATCTTCCCCAGCCTGAGTTCATAGAATTCCTTAGTCTTCCCATCCATGTATATCTCTGCCAGATACTGCTTCCTGAAGTATTTCTCAAATTGTTTCCATGGTAGTTCCTTCTCATGGACTCCTTTCACATTCCTAAGGTCTTTCCACCAAATGGAAGCCTTTCCATTCAGGTTAAATATGGCTATTTGAGCCTTCAAGTTTTCAAAGTAATCATGGACTCTGAAGTATTTCTTTAAACCAAGCAACCAAACTTCAGCCTCATCTCCCTTCCTAATCTCTCCATTGAAAGAGGGTGGTTTGTCTTTCTTGAATTCTTCAGGATCATGATTTTTGGAACACTTACTCTTCTTTCTTTTCCTTAGGGAATATGGGCTTGATATGCTACTAGAAGATCCTTCTTATTTTCCAACTTCCTTTCCAAAGGACTCTACCGATGAGTGTCCCCTACCTCTAGATTGGGCCTTCTTCGAGGCGCTTCTCCCAATGTGGTCACTTATGGAGTCATTTTTTTGAATCTTAGGTGGACTTTAACTTCTCTTCTTATGTCGTCGATCCACATGACTGGTTGCGGGTTCATGCTGTAGTTGCCTCTATATGTCGGAAAAGCTATGCAACAAGACTGCATTAATTTATGTTTTTGTTTCTTGCTCCTTTATCAATTTCTTGTTGTCATCCTTGAAAATCTATAATTCAGCCCTAAGGCTTCTTACAGTTTCATCCAGATCTGGAGGGATTTCCACCACCCTCCTTTCATCAGATTCTTCATCTCTATTCTGGGATCCATCCCCCACTTCATGACACATCACCATACTTTATTCTTGAAGTTTTCCCATGATTTAATGACTGCTCGAGTGTTGACAAAAACACTTATTGTTAGCTAACAGTCTATTAGTTCATGAACAATATACGATTCAATTTCTTAAATGCATACACACAGTAGAAAGTTTCATTCTTTTCTTTAATAACATTTTTAACCAAACTTTTAAGAAAGAGGTAAGGTAGAGTGTCACTCTTTTAAAGGTACTCCAAATAAAGTTTTTTAAGCGACTTGTCCATGAGCCCAAGCAGACCAAGTTTTGTAACCATGCTCTGATACCAATTTGTCACACACCCACGATGGGGAAAAATAAAAATAAAAAACTTGTCCTCCTTACAAGAATAGATCCTTTCCCTCTACAATTCCTAATTTGGTAAGTTCGGGACTCAGCCTGACTCTCCAGTCAATGTTCTTCTATTCTCAAAGTCAAGCAAGACTTTGACACCTGATAGTATCACCTCCTAATCAAACACAGGCCCTTTCGGCTTATGGTATAGGTCATACAATACCCGTGACCTTCCCCTTTGCACTTCAGTGAAGGCTCGAAGTTGGCATTAGCCCTTTTTTCTTGACCCTTCCTTGGATGTGACCTTGGGCATTGACCTCACCCAAACACAAAATTGTGGGCACGGCCAAAGGTGGTTTGAAACCAAACTACTTTTCAGCTCAGAATCCCCCTCGAGCCTCCATGTGTCCTTTCTCCAAATTGGGGTTTGGATTGCGGCCCGCCCTCAAATTTTTAAAGCTCGTGCACCTCTGATCTCCGCAATGTTACGAGACCATCGATCTCCCGATCTTGACGGTACTGTCGGAAACTAACAGTTTAGATCTTCCCTTTTCAAATCCATGGACCAGATATGCCCCCCTCTAAATCAACAAATGTGATATCCTCCGTGATTCCGGACTTCGGGCTTTTCAATTATCAAACCCTACTTTCCTCCATACATCAATCTTTTGGAGTTGGCAATCTATGGACAACCATCCTCCTAAATCAATGACCCTGCTTCTACTTTGGGTGTTTGACCTTTAAACTAGATCAACGGTCTGGTGGCCCTCTTCTTGATCAATGGTTGAGATCTATTTCGGGTCTTCAAACTTATGAGATCTCAAATCTCAAACTTCACCTTTTTTCCCAACGGGTTTTATCCGAAGGTTATGATCCACCGACGTGTGTCCACTGGATCTGACGATCAAGGATTACTTCAGGTATTTACCTGGAGTCCATAGACTCACGCCATGTGTTCTCCAGATCTGACGGTTCGGATCTACTTCGGACGATCTGATGGTCGACGTTTACTTCGGGTGTTTTCCCATAATCCACAAATTCATGCCACTTGTCCTCTGGATCTGACGGTCCATATCTATTTCAACCCTTCGGCTCTTCGACGTTTCGGGCTTCGGGAGTTTCAACTCTCAATATGAAAATATAAAGGTGATTTCTCCGAAGTCTACGATCTGCAGCCACGTGTCCCTCTGGACCTGACAGCTATGAATTACTTCAGGACTTTACCCAGAGCTCATAGATCTATGCCACGTCTCTACTGAACTCTGACGGCCTAGATCCACTTCAGGTGATCTGACACCTGAGATTTACTTCGGGCAATCTGATGATTCATATTCACTCCGACTGATCGGATGGGTGAGATTTACTTCAGACTTCTAGCTCTCAAACTTGCCTCCTCTCGAACAGATTCCTCTGGAGTCGACGATCTGTCACCATGTGTCCCTCTGCATCGAGTGGTCCAAATTCACTTCAAGTCTTTGGGGTTCGGGAATTTCAACTTTTAACCAAAAACCCTCAAACAAAATTTTCTGGAGTCCACGATCTATCGCCACGTGTCCCTCTTAACGATGGACGATCCATGTTATCGTTCAGTTTGTAGTTTAGGTCAGATGGCTAAAGGATAAAGGTCAAACTGGCGAAACAGGAACCTTCCCCACCCAATGTCACCACAATGGGGAGGTTCTTTCTATTTAGGGAGGTTAGCCCAGGGGAGACGTCCTCGATAACCTGGGGTTTTGAGGAGTCTTGAGATATAAGGTTAGAGTTAAAGTTTCCCCTTCACAGGTTACCACCAAAAACAGAAGGTCTGGCTAATCAGCCAATAATGAAGTATATTCCCAAATGAGAAAACCTGCCTATAACAAAGCAACAATAGAAAAATATATGCAGGCTATATACAAAGGGTTAGCACTTCATATGACCATATGATATAATTTAAGCAATGTAAAGTAATAGATATCAATGAGATCAACGTTTTGTCAATTATCTATGGAAAGAGCATTAACTCATCAATAACTATTAAGATGACAAAGCCAATAATGTATTCAATCAACACTTCGATCAATAATTGCTTTAGATCATCTTGATAGTTATTGATGTGTTAATGCTCTTTCCATAGATAATTGACAAAACATTGATCTCATTGATATCTATTACTTTACATTGCTTAAATTATATCAGATGGTCACATGAAGTGCTAACCCTTTGTATATAGCATGCATATATTTTTCTATCGTTGCTTTGTTACAGGCATGTGTTCTCATTTGGGACTATACTTCATTATTGGTTGATTAGCCGGACCTTCTGTTTTTGGTGGTAACCTGTGAAGGGGAAACTTTAACTCTGACCTTATATCTCAGCCTCTTCAAACCCCGGGTTATTGGGGACGTCTCCCCTGGGCTAACCTCCCTAAATAGAAAGAACCTCCCCATTGTGGTGACATTGGGTGGGGAAGGTTCCTGCTTTTCCAGTTTGACCTTTATCCTTTAGCCATATGACCTAAACTACAAACTGAGCGATAACATTTTGGCGCCATTGCCGGGGAAGGTTCATGTTTCTCTAGTTTGACCTTTATCCTTTAGCCATCTGACCTAAACTACAAACTGAGAGATAACAGTCCAAACTACTTTGAAACTTTAGAACTTTGGTAAGTCCTCTTCTCCTTCATGTGAAAGGTACTAAGGTTCGTGCACCTTGTTTAGATCAGACGGTTGTTGAGCCTCTGTGATGTGATCCAACGACTATTGTCTCTCCTCCTCCTAGGCTTATAACTTACTTCGACTTAGAAGGTTTTCTAAGTGCTCAAAGGATTCGACCTTTGCTCCTCCTACGAGCCCGTCTCCTAGATTTCATCTGCTCTCTTGAAAGATCTATCTCTTCTTAGCTTCATCCCTTTGAAGGTTTTCACCATCCCACACACTCCTTTCATTTCAGGGATCGCTTCAAACTCAGATTGAAGGTCAACGAAAATCAACGGTTCACAGGAATTGTGGGGTCCTAATATGTGGGTTATTTACCAGAGAGTTCGACCTCCGCAATCTGGAAATTTCTAGCTCGATACTAGTATAACCGGGATCGTTGATCCTTTAGCCTGTCGAGATCAACGACAAGGGTGAATTGCAGGCCGGGAACTAGCGTGTCCATTATTTTCACCTTCGTGCTCCGCAGTGATGCCCCACCCTCAATATTCATTCATAGATCAACGATGCATATCAATTGTAGGTTTTAATTTAACCTTCGTACAACTTGACATCTCAGAGCCTCAAACTCCAAAGTTCCTAGACCAAGGTCACGTGGATATTCATAAAACTCTGGGGCTATGATCCCCGCTCTTAGTCAGATTTTTGGTTAAGGAAATAAGCGCAAGTTCAGAGTCTCCTAGACTATTGTTTTGAAGGGAACACCTTCCTAACTCACAGATCTTTAAGCTCTGAATCAAGGCAAGGTAACTTGTGAGTCTACCAAATCGATGGATATGCCCAAAGGCTTGCTCCGACTACGAAACGATGATGTAAATTCATGGGGAAAATGCCTTCGAGTGATTAAACTGTGGAGTACGGAAATTCAAACAGAATTATAGGTTCTCAAGGAAACGAATGCATACTCATAACGTAATCATTTAATACAGAGAAAGAAACCTGTATAGACATGTAAATACTCGCATGCATCCATTGTTTACAATTCAAAACATAAGGCAAGAAAACCCTTATCAAAACCATAGAGTGTGATGCGACTGTTGAAAGGGGTGCTCATTTCCACTCAACCATAGGCTCAGTCACTCCCAATGGATTTATCACTGGCCACCCCCGAGCTTAAGCCACGATGCTTTGAGATTCAATCTCTTACTTCCAACTCAATGGAAGTTAGGGACGAAGGTTACTCTCCTGCTCCCAATACAGAAAATAGATAAGGACGAAGGTTACTCTCCTTCTCCCAATACAGAAAATAGATAAGGACGAATGTTACTCTCCATCTCTTGGTTCAATCTCTATTTTATGTGACCAGAACTCACTGTTCCTCTTTCAGTCCTTCCTCGGACCTGAGAGTTTCCTCTCTCATCTTTGCATTTTTATTCGCAGCTCTCCCCCTGCCCACCACACTCCCTTTCTTGCCTTTTTCTGCAAGATTGCATGTGGCTTGAATTTCTAGTCTGTGGTCAGGTCTGGAAGCCTTACAGATGGGTGGTCTGCCCCATCCCCTCATTAACTCTTGAGGAGGCCTTCCCACCTACCAACTCGACTGTAATTAATTCATGGGTCAGGGGGTTGTTCTGATCTAAGAAAATTAATTCCAGCATGGTACTGGTTTGGTGGAGGTTAACGCAACCATTCCTGGTCCCCTCCACCACCTTTCACAACATTTCATGGTCTTTCTTAGCACATCCCCTCTTTCAGAAGTCATGCAACACGTAATCATTTTCTATTAAAATAACAGAATTTACATTTGTCAAACTTCTACACAAGGTCCATTAAATCAAATATTCACACTTTTAAGTTTTGCATAGTTCCTTAACCCATATAGTTATATTTACAAACTAAGGGAAACAGGGTGTTACATATTTCCCCCTTCAAACTTGCCCAAAATTCTCACTACTCACCGTCACTCAGAGCCCAAGCTCTGATACCATGTAGAAATTCTAAATGAAAAAATCAACAATACTATATTTTGTCATACACTTAGAAACCTAGAGATAATTGTCTTCTATGAACTCTGAAATGTCTAAACCCACATTCAGAAATTACCATAAGCATAAATACACATTGCTAAGCAATTTTGCAACAAAATAAATACTCAGAAATTTAGGCAATGCTAGGGAAAACCCCAATGTGGTAAAACCCAATGAGAGAGAGAGATTTATATAGCTTCAGGAAAGTACATATCAGCAAGAACAATACAATTTCCAACAAGAGAAAAATGCCTTACATCGCTAAAACTATCCCAAATTTATGCCTTGGAAAATGTGCCCAGGAATGGTTGTACGATCTGTATATCCCAACTAAACAACACCCAAAAATAGTGCCAAATATGTACTATACTAATAACACCAGAACCATCCTCTTCACCAAAAGAAAATACTGAAAAATCTGCCTCGATTTTTGTGCCCTCCCAACCTGTTGTACGGATTGTAAAGTACGACCCTATTTTCCAGACATCAACTACAAGAATATTCACTTCAGAAATTTCTTAGGAAACGTGCCCACTCTCTCTTTGTAAATGTGTCCTCCTTGCTTCCATCACTTTCCTCTCTCAAGATATCTCAAAAATCTCTTAAAGTCTTCTCAATGTGTCTTGTACACTACCCAATGCATTCTCTTATACTTTGAAATCACCTTCTCCAACCCTATATCTAATGGCCAATATCTAATCTTGTCTTTACAAGATCAATGATCATGATTCATTCCCTCCAAAATAAATCACTTTAAAATATTAAAGTACATTTTCACTTTATAACATAAGTGCATTTTATGAGATAAAGTCACTTTAATATTAGAAGGTACACTTTATTAAAAATTCACTTTAATAAAAGAACCACTTTATCACAACTTTATAACAACCCATTTACAAAGTCAAGTGTCTAGTAGTGTAAACATAAGCTTACATCCACAAACAAGACAAAACATACAGAGTACCTCCCGAGCTACAAAATCTAACACTGAAAGCAATTCTCCTCTATTATATTCATTCATAAACATTTACATAGATTCTTACAACTCTCCACTTCTTCTCTTCTTCAACAAGATAACAATAAAATCCAACAACAAATTACAATATTTGTCAACAACTCTTAGCAGTTGTTGGGCTTGTGATTTGGTTAAATTAATGATGATGATTAGATCCTTTTTTACCAGTATTATATGTGTATTTTACTATTTTGATTTTTTTTTTAAGGATTCTTATATAAAATCGTCATAGCTTATACCAGGTACGTATAATTGATGTTTTGTGTTGGTTTTAAGTTTAATTCAACATGATTTAATGATTACAAGGAGCTAATGTGCGATCTGTGTGTCACAGGGAAAAATCGCATGGCGTTTTTCCATCCCGCAGCTCATCCGACACTGCATCTGGTACTCCATTCGACACTCCATCCAACACTAAAATCGTAGGCAAATTGGCGGTTGTTATATCGACGGCCTGTGCTAGGTGAATCAACAACATGGGTTTTTCTCACACTCGTGGCCTCCAACTACTGATCTCTTGACATCACAGATTGCATTGTTATGTTGAGCGTTGAGTGTCTCATTTGGTTTCTAGAAGCCACAGGCAGTCTTAGCACATTTAATGTAATGTTTTGTTTTTAGAGGAGGTCGACCCTTCCAGTGGTCGACCTCTCAAATTGCAACTGCTATAAATACCACAGTAGTGGTCAGACAAGTGTTAAGTTAAGAATTGTGAAGCTAAAATTGTTTTTGTTGTGTAATTCAAGACATTTCCATAAACTTGTGCTAGACTGTGTTTTTAATTTAAATGCCAAAATCGTGTTTCTTGAACTCGTGATTCGTTGTTGAGGAGTAGCCACGACCTGTTGGGGGTCCCACTAGTGGTTTGAGTAAATATTTAGCTAGTTAGCTTGTGTATTCGAGTTGTGCAATTGCCATTTCTTTCATTTTTTTCTTATATGCATTTTTTTCATTTTACATGTGTGTTTGTTGTTCATAGCTTAATTGTTTCAATTTCCTTTTTGTAGGTTGCTTGTGAAGGATAGTGTTAATATGCTATGTCTTTTTAATTAATTAGTAATAGATTGCAATCTTAGCTACTAACCTCGTTGTGTGATTAAATGATAGTTTGAGTTTCTGCAGATTGAAGTAGAATGATTAAAACATAGTCTTGAGTTAATGCAGAATATAGAGTTTCTTTGGCAAGGTTTCAATGGATGAATAGTTGATAGCTTTGATTTTAATTCTTTGTTTGCTTATCTAGTTTTCTTATTTAGTTTGCTTATCAATTAGAATTAGAATTTATTTAGTTTTCTTATCAATTAGAATTAGAATTAGTTTTCTTATTTATGTTAAGGTAGAAGTAGAATTTAAGTTATGTTTTTATACACATTTTAGCTTGCAATTTGAATTATTAATAATAGGGTTAGTTTAGTTTATTTCGTGAAATTCATTCTAGAATTAAATTGCAATTCTAAATAGAAGTTTGAGTTTGAGTTTAGTTTTTAGTTATAAGTCTTTAATTGTGTGAATTTTCTTACCTTAACATAATATTACATTTGAATTAAATAGAATAGTGTTTTCTTATTGTTGATGATTAATGCATAAATTGAAAGATCACATGGATTCTCAGGATAGTTTTTTTTTTTTTTTCCAAAAAAAATTAACTCGAATTTATTATATCAAATAAATTCATTTACAACATGTGGACTGTATTTACAACAATGCGAGAGCATTTTGGATTCTCAGGATAGTTGATATTTCTTCTATGATGGCTAAGCTACCATTTGATTGCTTGATACATACCTTTCATTTCGCTATAGAAGTTAATATTGAACTTATTCCTCTTGATCTATCACTAATTGTTAGATGCCATCGTGATGTCATAAGACACCGAAGACATAATCATCATCATTATATTTGAAGTTTCTTGTTATTGTAGATTAAGAGTAATTGTTGATTAATCTTTGAATATTGTCATGATGTTTGTAATTCAATAGGTTAAGATTTCCTTTTGTAGATTAGAAGTAATTATAGATTTTATCTTAAGAATAGAGTTCACTTGCTTATTAGTTTGATTAGTTGCCTATTGAGTAGTTTTGATTAGTTTTCTTGTTGAAGAAGTTTCCATAGGTTAGTTATTAAATTGTTTATGTGTTTACTTGTTGATGATCATTAATTTGAATAGATTGATTAGGTTAGTTTGTTGTTTTTATTGATCATTAAGATGAATAGATTAAATAGATGACTTTCTTTGCTTGTTAGATTGATTAAGTTAACTTGTTCAAATTAGGGTTTTCATTTACTTCTTTAGGACAATCCATCGATACATTGTTTAAAAGTTACTTAGGGTAAATAGTTTAAGTTCATTGATAGGATTTTCTCATTGATATTCTTTTCTTAAGTAGGTTAGCCCTTAGATAGACCATCTCCTTAGTTAAACTACACTTCCTCTAGCTTTTCTTCCTTGGCACATATAGTGCTACAACTCTAAGTTTACTTACCTCGGATTGACAATTTAATTGATGGATTTAATGCATATAGACTACCCATAATTTTTGGCACCATTGATGGGGAGTTGTCTTAAGGTAGGAAATAGTTAGGAGATAGATCATTTCTGAACCTTAGCATTAGTTTGGTGGTGGGGGAACTTTAAGATAAGAGGTAAGAACCTGCATATCTATTATAGCAGGTTCTCCCAAACCCAATGGTAGTTTTTATTTTTGTTGTTGTTTTCTTTCATGAACAGACATAGGGACCCAAAAGGTAGATACGTTAAATCCAAATCAGACCTTTCAACCAAGGTTCCTTCTGATCTTTTCGAGGGAAGGAACATTCCACTCATAAAATCCACAGACTGATACTGAAAAACAGGAGCTAGCTCAACCCAAAGAGCTAAGGAAGTCTCCGAAGAGACTAAAAAAGGGAGCATTATAGAACAAAAAGTTGAAGCATTAGTAATAGTGGGACATGAGGCAAGACCACTCGAGCCTTCCGCAGAACCAAACAATACAACCGTTGTTTTCTTACCACCATCAGGAGATCCTAATTTTATAGACATCATAGACCTTGAACAGGTGAATACTTTGCTTGGTAGTTCAACCAACATCATTATTTCCCAAATTGAAACATAAATTTTGGCACCAATAATCTCAACTGGCTCGAGTAAAGTCCCTAACATCCAAACATATACCTTTCCTAGACAAGAACCTTGGGATACCTTGTTCTCTTCAAGGATAAAACCACCTAAGTATTCTCTTTTTGGAAACCAAACCATTATGGATGATCAGGAGGATCACAATAATGTAAGACACGAGGAGGGAGAAGAAGTTGGAAACCAAACTGAAACTACCTTCGAGTTTCCAATTTTAGACACTATACCGAATGCCAATAAGAAAAATATTCCCCTCTCAACACTGCCCACCTTTTACGGTAAAAGCAATGAAGATCTAGATACCTTCCTATTTGAGTTTGACATCTTGTGTAGGAGCTACAACTACTTACAAGATGCCCAGAAACTAAAATTATTTCTTGCCACCCTCAAGGACTCTGCACTAAGATGGTTCATGAGGTTGGGAGAGTCCAGTATTAGGTCTTGGGAATCCATGAAAGATATATTTCTTAAGAAGTACCAAGACTATTTCAAGACCAAGGAGTCTCGTAACGATATTTTCAAATTCCAATAGTTAGAAGACGAGAATCGCAAGGATTGTATGGAACGGTTTGCTTATATCTCCCAAAAATCAAAATACCATGACCTTCCAGATGATGCAGTTGGGGCCTTTTTCCTTAAGGGAATTTCAGAGGAATATCTAAAGATACTTAACCTAATGGCATCAGGTGACATCTCCCATAAACCATTTGCCAAAATCTATGAAATGTGGAAGAATTACTCAAGGATTAGAGCTAAAACAAGGAAGAATGTTCAGGATCCTTACAGTAGAAACTTAAAATCAGTTAGTTCAGGTGGTATCATGAGAGTAGAGATAGGGAACCTTTTAGAGAATTTCAAAATAGATATATTAAGCACAATAGCTTCCCAGTTGGACACCCTAAATATTAAAAGGAAACAGGAGGAGGAAAATGCAACAATGAGCATATTTTGCCCAAGATGAAGGAGGAATCATTCCTCAAGGGAATGTCCATTAGATAACATTTTAGTTTGTGTCTTCTGTACGGAAGACCACTCAACTGTGAAATGTCCATCATTGCCCGGTCTATTAGCCATCTATAGAAGTGGGGATCCTGGGGAATCCTCTTATGCACTTAGGAGGCCATGGAAGCCTAGGAATCAACCTGCATACTCAGATCCACAACCTCAAGTTCCACCCTATTATCAACAACCAAAACAGTGGAACGCACCAAGTTGGAAAAACTGGTCTACACAGTACCAACATCCTTGGATTCAAGGATGGAGAGGAGGGAATAACCAAGGGAACCCTCAAGCTCCACCTGTCCCTATGCCCAACCATCCTTACCCTCAGTTTCCACCGAACATTCCACAACTTCTGCCAGGTTTTGTTCCACCACCTTTACCTCCTATTCCACAACAACTGCAACAATATCAAAATGAAAGCTCCCCAAGACCAACATTATTACCAGAAAAACCAGTGCCCAATACCAATAATAAGGCCACCCGAACTCTTCACAATGTTGAGATGCAGGCCTTCCCGACATATGTTATTTCTCCTATTCCATTGCAGGAGATTCAACTGAGGTCGGGAAAAGTTCTAGACAAGCAGAGACCTTTAGTAGTCATCCATGAAGAAGAAGAAGAGGAAACCACCAAAAAACCTATGGATGACACTAGGTGGGAAGATGTTATTATTCCTAAGGACCAAGAACCCAAGATTCCCCAAAATGAACCTTCACAAATTACGAAGGCCCCTCCTTATCCAAAAAGATTAGTAATCGATAAGCCTACCACCTGACCAGAATTTGACATCTTGAATGAATTGAAGAATATTTGTGTCGAAATTCCCTTGCTTCAAGCCATTAAGGATATTCCAATATACAGTAAGGTGGTCAAAGAATTGTGTATTAAGAAGCCAGGCAGGAAGCAGAAGGATCCTCCAACAATACATTTGATAGGATAACTTTCTAAGTACATATCAGAGCAACCTAAGGTATAAAAATATGGGAACCCAAGAAACCTCGTAGTGACCATAACCATTAATGAGGTTTCCATTGGGAACACTCTCATAGACCTAGGAGCAGCCATCAATGTTATGACCATTACTACCTGAGGCAGAGGGTGCGGTCTGCGTCAGTTGGAACTGACGCAGACCGCACCCTCTGCCTCAGCAAAGGCCCCTGCGCTGACCTCCCGGTCTTAAGGATCATTCTAATTTTACCCTCGAGCCGGAGTGGCTCCTTCGATTCTTCCCTGGAATCTTTATTTGAATTTGACCCACAGGCCTTTTTCGGCACCTTACAGCCTTTAGGCCTGGTTCTTTCTCTGTTCCCAACAGAAAATCACAATCAGGTTTCGGGGTTTCGCAATCCTCGATGTCACAAACACTTGCTTCCTTGAATTCCCGATCTCCGGTATCCCGATGCGCTCCTTTTTTTGACTTTAGCCCCTCCTGGCTATGCCCCTAGTCATGTGACCTACCTTTATATGACCGCAGTCATACCTTCTATCGGGGTTCGGGGTTTCGAATGTCGAAATGCACTAAACCTCTTGTCCACGGGATCCCCGATTTCCCGATTCTCGGTTTCCCGATTAAGGATTATTTCTTTCGGGAAATTTCCCGAAAGCTTCGATCTCGGCCACGCGTCCTCAAGGATGAATGGTCCCTCGCCACTTCGAGGTTTTCACCGTGAAAATTCTCGATACCTCGTTCTGATGAGATGATGTCAACTAGGTCCCACACAGAACTCTCTTTCCTTTCGGAGAATCGGACTTCGCGATTTCGAAATGCAAGTACTCCTTGTCTCCAGGGCTCACGAAATGTCGATCCCCAACTTTCTTCGGATTTATGACATGCGTCCCAAGTGGATGGACGGTTCAAATCAACCCTCGGGTTTCGCCAATTATATAAACCCAATCCACTTACCTATGCGAGTCCCGATGACCAAAATGTTGATGGGGCTTCCGATCTCATCCACATGTCCCAACTGATGGATGGCCCGATCATTTACGGGATTCCCAACATGGATTTTCCCAATCTCTTGCTCGCAAAACTTCCGATTTCGCGAACGTCGAAATTTCGATGGCCACGCCCCTCATTGGAACTTTCCTCCTCCTGTTCATGAAGCTTAAACTCTATGCAACTCCTAGTCAATCCAATGGATGACGGGTATTCTACGTGAAAATCCTATGGTCCACAATCTCCTGAGCTTGAACTCCGGACACAACCGTAACCTCCTCGCTTCTTTGGAAGATCTGACGGCTAGCGGGATTTCGCCAATCCTCCCCACAGATTTCTGATCGTCGGTCTCTTCCCTTTGATGATTTCTACGAATGATCTGAGTGTTCCTTCACAAACTTATCCGCCACGCACAAACTTACGATGCCTTTCTTAACACTTCCAGTTGCAACTTCTCTGCACTATCCTTAAATGGATTAGAAGGCCTTATCCCTCCTGAGCTTTCTCCCAACTCAAAGTCTCAAAGAGGATATTTGCACGCACTCCTTGTGGCAACTCTTAGACACTTCCAAGTGCTGAATACCTTCGACTCTGCGCACTCCTACAACAGCAGTCTCTCACACCTTACTCAGGTTCGCAACCTTGAGACCTTACTTCGCCTGCGCACTCCTTGCACGACTCCTGTGCCCAACTGCACTTTTGTGGAAATGAGAACAAATGCTACCTATCTGAACCCTCTGTCAACGCACTCCTTACGGACACTTCGACTGCACTCCTTGCAGGAATTCTTTCTCATATAGAGAAACAATTGAAAATCATTCCCTCTTCCTTTCAGACTTCAACTTAGAATGTGAAATCATATACGCATCATATCAAAGAAAATGTATAACAGGAAGCAAACATTCATGAGCATAACATCAATACACAGAGAACAACACAAACCATGAATTTGAACCAATTCTTTCTACTAATCCAAATATCTATACATGGGTGTTCTTACACAGCTCTCTGCATGCTCTTGATCTTCCTTCTACAGAATAATGTTACAATGCACAATGAGGGTGTCTATATCCTGTTTCCCTCTTGCGCTCTAAAACTATCTAATCTAGAATTAAATTCTATCTACCTGCATTAACTACTTTAAATGCCTCCTACCTACTAAGGACGAGAGCGAGCTGCTCAAGGTCCGATTACATCATACAAGTGCGCTTCATCTTAATGGCTCATTTAAGATCGTGCAACAACTTCAAGAAGATTTCAAAATTTGTGTTGGCGTGTGTCCAGCTGTCTTTTGCCCTGCGCTGGCTCGCTTGATGTGTTGGCGATCCTCCTGCATCATACTCCCTCGCTTGAAAACTTTCATGGGCTCCTGTCCATGAGCTCCTGCACGGTCTATCCATTCTTATGTATCTCCGCTTCATTCTCCCGGCTGGCATCTTCAACTGGATGGTTCTTCCATTTGACCAGATACTCAAAGTATTGCTTTCGCCTGGTCCTCTTGCCAATTCTTTTATCCAGTATGTGTTCCATCTATGGCTTCTCTGTAAATGGCATCTGCTTTTTCCACTAAACCTCTGACTGTTCATCACTTGTTCCTACTTCCTCATCTTTGTATGGGTATAAATATGAGACATTGAATATCGGAGAAATTCCTATCCCATCGGGTAATTCAATCTCATAAGCATTTGCCCCAAATTTCTTTAAGACCTTACATGGCCCGATTGTCTTCATATTCAACTTATTATATGTTCCTCTCGGGAACCTTTCTTTTCTCTAATGTGCCAGAACCAGATCACGAACCTCAAACTGAAGTTGTCTTCTATGTTGATCTGCTCTTCACTTATACTCCTGACTTGAATTCTGCAATCGCTCCTTCACCTGGCTGTGAAGTTCTTTCATTGCCTCTGCGAAATCTTCTGCACTAGCACTTCTAGTCGCATTCTATTCAGAATCTCTCAATTCAGAAATTCCTCTCGGCTGCATGCCATAGACAATCTGAAATGGACTTTGCCCTGTGCTCCTATTCACTGAGTCATTATAAGAAAACTCTGCCTGCAGAAATATATGGTCCCACTGGCTATGGTGCTCTGTCACCAAGCTTCTCAGCAAGTCTCCCAGACTCTTGTTTACCACTTTTGTTTTTCCATTCGTCTAAGGATGATAAGTTGAACTAAATGACAAGTTAGTTCCCAGCTTCTTCCATAGGGTCCTCCAAAAATTCCCTATGAATTTGGTGTCTCGATCCGAAACTATGCTTCTTGGTAAGCCATGAAGTCGAACGACTTATTTGAAAAATAGGTTCACAATGTGAGTTGCATCACTGGTTTTCTGACATGGGATGAAGTGTGCCATTTTAGAAAATCTATCCACCACCACAAAGATTGAATCAACACCTCTTTGTGTTCTTGGCAACCCCAATACAAAATCCATGCTAATGTCATCCCACGGTCTTCCTGGTATGGGCAACGGTTGATAAAACCCTGCATTCTGCCTCTTCCCCTTCGAATGCTGACAAATTCTACACCTGTCCACAAATATTTTGATGTCTGCTCGCATTCCTGGCCAAAAATATGATTCATTCATCTTTGCGAACGTCTTGTCATGACCAAAGTGTCCTGCCAATCCTCCACTGTGTTTCTCCTTCAGCAGATTCTCCCTCATGGAGCATTTTGGAATACACAGTTGATTACCTCTGAACAGTAATCCTTCCTGGATCATATACTCTATCCACAGGCTTCTGTTTCTGAGAATGGGATTCTCAGCTGCTTCATACACCTCCTTAAAATCCTGATCATCAACGCACATGTTCCTGAGATCATCAAAACCCAATGTTTTGACTCTGAACTCCTGCAACAACAAACACTTCCTGCTCAAAGCATCAGCAACTTTGTTAGCAGTACCAGAAATATGTTTTATCACAAAAGTGAAATTCTTCATATACTCAACCCATTTGACATGTTTCTGATTCAACTTTTCTTGTTGAGTCACAAACTGCAGTGCATGATTGTCACTGTACAAGACAAACTCTTTTGGTATCAAGTAATGCCTCCATTTCTTCAGTGCATGTATGATAGCGTAAAAATCCTTGTCATAAGTGGAGTACTTCACTTTCGCCTCATTCATCTTCTCGCTGAAATACGCTATCGGCATGTCTTCCTGACCCAAGACTGCTCCAATTGCAAATCCGTTTGCATCGCATTTCACCTGAAATGTCTTTTGGAAATCCGGCAACACCAGAACTGGTTGTTCCGTGATTTTCTCCTTTAACAGATTAAAACTCTTCTCAGCCTCTTCTGTCCAGTGAAAAGATTTATGTCTTTTCTTCACTGTATCCATCATCGCTGCACTAATTCCACTGAAATTCCTGATGAACTTCCGGTAGAAACTAGCTAACCCGTGAAAACTTCTCACCTCGAAAATATTCTTCGGTGACGGCTAGTTCTTAATTACTTCCACCTTATCCGGATGCATCCTCAAATTGTCTGCAGAAATAAAAAAATCCCAAGTAAATGAGCTATGTTTTCATGAATGAGGACTTCTTCATGTTTATCAACAACTTCTCCTGCTGTAGTTTCTACAACACTGTAGCCAAATGCTTTAGATGCTCCGCCATTGTCTTACTGTAGACCAGTATGTCATCTAAATACACAATGAAAAATTTCCCGATGAACTCCCTCAGAACTTTGTTCATCAATATCATAAAGGTACTTGGCGCATTTGTTAAGCCAAACGGCATAACAAGCCATTCATACAACCCTTCGTTGGTTTTGAAGGTTGTTTTCCATTCATCACCTTCCCTCATGCGAATCTGGTGATAACCGCTTTTCAAATCAATCTTTGAAAAGTACTTTGCTCCACTTAAGAAATCCATCAAATCATCCATCCTCGGAAATGGAAATCTATACCTGATAGTTATCTTATTAATGGCTCTTGAATTAGTACACATCCTCCAGCCTCCGTCTTTCTTCGGACTGAGTACTGTTGGAACAACACATGGACTCAAGCTTTCCCTGACTAAACCTTTGTCCAACAAATCCTGGACTTGCCTCTTAACTTCTTCATTCTCCTGCGGCGTCAATCTGTACGCGGCTTGCTTTGGCAAACTGGATCCTGGTATGAGATCAATATGATGACTCACACTTCTGATCGGTGGCAACGAACGAGGTAATTCGTCTACTACAATGTCAGCGAACTCTTCCAGCAGTTCCTGAACCTCCTCTGGTAAATCATCCACTCTTGTGCTAGTCAAAACAATCTTCGGTTTTCTGACCACAAAAAAACTGTGGATCTTCCTTCTTCTTCACCTCTGTAAGAAGTTCCTTTCCACTCATGAGAAGTATTGTGTTGCTTACTTCTGGCTTCACCTCTTTATCCTTGATTGGAAGAAACATGTGTGTCCTCCCATTCTTCTCTAGGGTGTATGTGTTCATTCGCCCATCATGAATCACATTCCTGTCATATTGCCATGGTCTTCCTAGCAATAGATGACACACATCCATAGGAATGAAATCACATAATATCTTATCATTATATCCTCCTATCTTAAACTCAACTAAAACCTGTTTAGTGACATTTACCTGATGTCCTTTCTGTAGCCACGAAACTCTATATGGGCTTGGATGATCAGTCGTCTCCAGCTCCAGCTTCTCTACCATCTCGGTTGAAATGAGATTGTCCATGCTACCACTGTCTACAATGACCTTGCATACCCTGTCCTTGGTCTTGCAAGCAGTCCTAAAAAGTCTGGTCCTTTGGACTGAACTTTCCACCTCTTTCTCTGGTGTCAAAAGGACTTTTCGCATCATCAACGATCTTCCGCCTTCAACGTCTTCTGCCTCAACATCTCGCCTCTGTGCCTTGGCGATGTGAGTTTCTCCCCCTTCCTTCTTTTTATATGGACACTCGTAAGATTTGTGCCCATTATTTCCACATGTGAAGCATGTGATTACTCCACCTCTTCCTCTTCCTCTACCTCTAGTACGAGGAAAAGTATTATTATCATCATAATCTCCTCTCTGCTCAGTATGATGCCTTCTCTGTTCAGCATATTGTTACCCTCGCTCTGAGGTTTCTTCCAGTCCTCCTTGGGCTTATGATATCTATCATGGGCAACTGATTTTCCTCTGGGCTGACTCCTGCCTCAGCCCCTCTGACTCTATTTTTGGCTCAGCTTCTCTTCTTCTTTCAGAGCCATCTGATAAGAATCTTCCACCGTCTGGATGGTTACCATGCTCATCTCATCCTGAATTTCATATCTCAGGCCATTCATATACCTAGCTACTTTTTCATCATTGCTTTCATGATGACCTGCCCTGATATTCAACCTGTAAAATTCCTCAGTATATTCCTTTACTGACATCAGCTTCTGTCTCAAGTTCTGCATTCTCCTGAACAGAGTAATCTGGTAATCCCTGGGGATGAATTTTTCTTTCATCTTTGCAATCATCATGTCCCAACTCTTAATTTTCTGCTTGCCTTGGCAACGCCTATCCGCTTGTAGTTCATCCCACCACAATGTTGCATGTCCTCTTAATCTCGTGACAACATGCTTGACCTTCTTGTCCTCTTCGACATCTTCATAGTCAAAGTAGGTGTCTAAAGCTCTAATCCAATCTAGAAGTTCTTCAGCATCCAGGTTTCCTTCATAAACTGGTATGTCCATCTTCGCCTTTGCACCCATCCTTGCAACATCTTTAAGCAAGTGTTTATTTGCTGCATCTTCTGTTGTGAATTCTTCTTCTCCATGTCCAGCATCATCTTCATTTTCGGACTCACTGATATCTCCTACATCAGCTGTGCGCTTTTGTCTTATCTCCATGTCCACAAGTATGGCACGTATGTTATGCAAATCTCTTTCTATTTCTGGATTCTGCACCTGTCTACCCCTTCCTCTGGACGTCTCCCTCTCCTCCTCTGGATCGGGTGATTGTCTATCTCTTCTCCTCGACGGCATGGCGAATCGTCCTTCTTCCTACTACAGAAAGCAAAGAATCTTTTCTAATCTCTGATACCAAACTGACGCAGACTGCACCCTCTGCCTCAGCAAAGGCCCCTGCGCTGACCTCCCGGTCTTAAGGATCGTTCTAATTTTACCCTCAAGCTGGAGTGGCTCCTTTGATTTTGCCCTGGAATCTTTATTTGAATTTGACCCACAGGCCTTTTTCGGCACCTTACAACCTTTAGGCCCAGTTCTTTCTCTATTCCCAATAGAAAATCACAATCGGGTTTCGGGGTTTCGCAATCCTCGATGTCACAAACACTTACTTCCTCGAATTCCCAATCTTCGGTATCCCGATGTGCTCCTTTTCTTACTTTAGCCCCTCCTGGCTATGCCCCTAGTCATGTGACCTGCCTTTATATGACCGCAGTCATACCTTCTATCGAGGTTCGGGGTTTCGAATGTCGAAATGAACTAAACCTCTTGTCCATGGGATCCCCGATTTCCCGATTCTCGGTTTCCCGATTAAGGACTATTTCTTTCGGGAAATTTCCCGAAAGCTTCGATCTTGGCCATGCATCCTCAAGGATGGACGGTCCCTCGCCACTTCGGGCTTTTCACCGTGAAAATTCGCGATACCTCGTTCTGATGAGATGATGTCAACTGGGTCCCACACGAAACTCTCTTTCCTTTCAGAGAATCGGACTTCGCGATTTCGAAATGCAAGTACTCCTTGTCTCCATGACTCACAAAATGTCGATCCCCAAATTTCTTCGGATTTATGACACGCATCCCAAGTGGATGGACGGTTCAGATCAACCCTCGGCTTTCGCCAATTATATAAACCCAATCCACTTACCTATGCAAGTCCCGATGACCAAAACGTCGATGGGGCTTCCGATCTCGTCCACGTGTCCCAACTGATGGACGGGCCGATCATTTATGGGATTCCCAACATGGATTTTCCCGATCTCTTGCTCGCAGAAATTTCGATTTCGCGAACGTTGAAATTCCGATGGCCACGCCTCTCATCGAAACTTTCCTCCTCCTGTTCACGAAGCTTAAACTCTGTGCAACTCCTGGTCAATCCAACGGATGACGGGTATTCTACGTGAAAATCCTATGGTCCACAATCTCCTGAGCTTGAACTCCGGACACAACCGTAACCTCCTCGCTTATCTGGCAAATCTGACGGCTGGCGGGATTTCGCCAATCCTCCCCACAGAGTTTTCACCGTCGGTCTCTTCCCTTTGATGATTTCTACGAATGATGTGAGTGTTCCTTCACAAACTTATCCGCCACGCACAAACTTACGACGCCTTTCTTAGCACTTCCAGTTGCAACTTCTCTGCACTATCCTTAAATGGATTAGAAGGCCTTATCCCTCCTGAGCTTTCTCCCAACTCAAAGTCTCATAGAGGATCTTGGCACGCACTCCTTGCGACAACTCTTAGATACTTCCAAGTGTTGAATACCTTCGACTCTACGCACTCCTACAACAACAGTCTCTCACACCTTACTCAGGTTCGCAACCCTAAGACCTTACTTCGCCTGCGCACTCCTTGCACGGCTCCTGTGCCCAACTGCACTTCTGCAGAAATGAGAACAAATGCTACCTATCTGAACCCTCTGTCAACGCACTCCTTGCAGACACTTCGACTACACTCCTTGCAGGAATTCTTGCTCAGATAGAGAAACAATTGAAACTCATTCCCTCTTCCTTTCAGACTTCAACTTAGAATGTGAAATCATATACACAGCATATCAAATCAAATGTATAACAGGAAGCAAACATTCATGAGCATAACATCAATACACAGAGAACAACACAAACCATGAATTTGAACCAATTCTTTCTATTAATCCAAATATCTGTACATGGGTGTTCTTACACAACTCTCTGCATGCTCTTGCTCTTCCTTCTTCAGAATAATGTTACAATGCACAATGAGGGTGTCTATATCCTGTTTCCCTCTTGCGCTCTAAAACTATCTATTCTAGAATTAAATTCTATCTACCTGCAATAACTACTTTAAATGCCTCCTACCTACTAAGGACGAGAGCGAGCTGCTCAAGGTCCGATTACATCATACAAGTGCGCTTCATCTTAATGGCTCATTTAAGATCGCGCAACAACTTCAAGAAGATTTCAAAATTTGTGCTGTCGTGTGTCCAAATGTCTTTTTCCCCGCGCTGGCTCACTTGATGTGTTGGCGATGCTCCTGCATCACTACCTTGGAGAAACTAGAGTTAAAACCTCTTCTTAGACCTACCCCAACCATTTTGGAATTAGCAGATAAGACTAGGGTTATACCTGAAGGAATTTTGGATGATATCATAGTTACTTTAGCCTCATGGGAGTACCCAGTAGAATTTCTAGTCATCCACTCAAAGGATGCTACCAAAGGCAATCTCGTTATTTTGGGAAGACCTTGGTTAGCCACAACCAATGCATTTATCGAATGTAGAGAGGGAGAAATGACCATATTGAATGGATTCTCTATCCAGAATCTCACCATATATCCACCATCCCAACCTATCATGGAGAATCTATGGTGGCTTGAATGTCCATACAAGAATGAGGACTGGGAAGAACCCGTGTTTCCAAGTGATCATTCATGGGCACTTCAAAAGCACATAACAGAGAATGTGCTAAACCAGTTTATTTATGCTATCACGTGTGTTGATTTTCCACAATCGTTTCCCCAATTTGAGTACATGTTTGGGGAAGAATTTCAGGAACAATTGGACCCATCGATTTCGTCTCCAACATATTTTATCTTCAATATAGACGATTCTGCCACATCTTATACCATGCCCTACGAGATTAGCCCAGGAAAATTTCTACATATAAACTCTGGGCTAGATGCAGACCAACAAAAATAGTTAGTAAGTATCCTTAAATAACAATCAAGGGAATTCACCTGGGAATACACTGACATGAAGGGTATACACCCTGACACATGCATTCATCACATATATACCCAGGGGGAAGTAACACCTATTAGGCAACCCCAAAGAAGGATGAACCCAACACTCAAAGATATAGTAAAAGAGGAGATCCAAAAGTTATTAAATGTCATATTTATTTATCCCATCTCCAACAGTAAATGGATATCCCCACTTGTAGTGGTTCCAAATAAAGTGACTAGGAAATGGAGAATTTTTGTTGATTTTCGGGAGCTTAACAAGGCCACTCTGAAGAATTATTTTCTCCTTCCTTTCATTGACCAAGTTTTGGATACCCTGTCTAGAAAGAAATATTTCTCCTTTTTAGATGGATATAACGGGTGCAATCAAATTCTCATAGCACCCGAGGATCAGGACAAGAATACCGTTACTTTTCCTTGGGGCACCTATGCCTATATGGTCTTACCATTTGGATTGTGTAATGCTCCTGCCACATTTCAACGAGCAATACTAGGGATATTTGCTAATATTATTCATGATTGTGTGGAGGTATACATGGATGACTTCACAGTATATGGAAATACTTACCAAAAAGCCTTAGATAACTTAGAAAAAGTCCTTATCAGATGCCAAGAAATGAACATGTCTTTAAGTCATGAAAAATGTAAAATGTTGTTGACTGAAGGAGTGGTTCTAGGACATCGTGTTTCATCTGAAGGGATTAAAGTTGATCCTGCTAAGATTGAGGTCATCGTCATAATTCCATCCCCCAAGACTCAGAAAGAGGTGAGAATCTGTCTTGGACATGTTGGATATTACCGACAATTTATTGAAAATTTCACAAAGATTGTTGCACCTATGTTTGGATTGTTAATAAAGGATGTTGATTTTTTTTGGACTGAGCAGTGTCAAACTGCCTTTGAAACCCTGAAAGCTAAGTTGTCTGTGGCACCAGTTCTTAGAGGTGCCAATTGGGATCTACCATTTCATATATCCACTTATGCATCTGACACTACAATAGGAGGAGTATTAGGGCATAAAGAAGACAAGAAGCCCTATGCCATTTATTTTGTGAGCAAGAACTTTTCCCCTACAGAGTTAAACTATACAGTTACCGAGAAGGAATTATTGGCAGTAGTTCATGCTATCAATAAGTTTTTCCACTACATCACAGGTTATGAAGTATTTGTACACACAGATCATTCTGCCATTATATTTCTCATGAATAAACCCATAACTAATGGCCGAGTGACTAGGTGGCTCCTGCTATTGCAAGATTTTAATATCATCGTGCTTGACCGACCTAGAAAGGAGAATTTGGTAGTTGATTTTATTT
>ML818229.1:72388-97297 GCA_009831015.1 Picea engelmannii
TGTATCAGAAGAAGACTCACTCAACTTCTTCAGATTCATCACCATCGGTGTGGTCATGGACTTACAGTCCAATATCCCAAATCTCCTCAAGATCTCAACTGTGTACTTCCCCTTACTCAGGAAGATATCATCAGTTCTTTGTCACACCTCAAGTCCCAAGAAGTCATGCATCATGCCAAGATCCTTCATATCAAATTCAGAGGCCAACTCATGCTTGCACCAAGCAATGAGATGCTCTGCTTCGGTGAGAAATAAATCATCAACATACATGATAAAAATCAGGGACTTACCATTAAGAATATTATAGGTTGGCATCAACAACACTCTTGCTTAAACCCAAACTCATCAGGTATCCATCAATCCTTGCATACCAAGCGAAAGGAGCCTGCTTGAGTCCATATAGGGCCTTCTTCAACCTGCAAACATGGGACTCCTTCCCATGAATCACGAAACCATCCGGTTGCTTGATATACACCTCTTCCTCAATCTTGCTATTGAGGACAGTTGTCTTCACGTCCATCTGATGTAATCTCCAACCCAAGGCTGAAGCAAGTGCAATAATCGTCTGAATGGAGGTATATGAAGAAACATAAGTAAAGGTCTCCTCATAGTCTATTCCCTCCACCCGAGAGAATCCTCTAGCTACAAATCTTGTTTTGTGCTTCTTGATGCTCCCATCAGATGCATGTTTTATCTTGTAAATCCACTTGGAAGTCACCACAGACTTCCCTTTAGGTCTTGGAACAATATCCCACACATCATTCTTCATGATGGACCGATACTCCTCCATCATGGAATCCATCCATACTGGTTAACTAGATGCCTCCTCATAACTGGAAGGCTCATAATCAATGATGTGGCTCATGGCTGCAACATAGCTTGAGAATCTCTGATGTCTCTTACTTTCTGTGAAAGTACCACAAGGAGCACATATTTCTCTTCCTGCTACAGAGTTTGATGAGCCCAGGTAGGCATCTGTTTTCCCACTACAATATCTCTAGGAACATCAACATGATGTACTGGATCAATTGGATCAACAGGCTCAATTGACTCCCTCTGAACTATTGAGGGGTGAGGGGGAGAAGACACCATCTCCTCCTACGTCTCACTATCTATCTACATCTGAGATCCTCTAGATATCCTAAAGGATACCTCCTCCTCAAAGGAAAAATCCTTTCTCACCTCAATCTGTCTCTGACCTGAGATGTAGATCTGATATGCTTTCAACGATTCATGGTACCCAACAAATGTACCCTTCCTGACTGAAAGGTCTATCTTCGTCCTTTTCTCCTTGGGTACATGAATGTGAATTGAACACCCAAATATCCTAAAGTGTCCAACTTGTAACTGTAACCAACCTATCACAGTCACTGCCATTGTCTCATCCATGAGACCAAATCCACTCAAGGAAGCAACTTTCATAGGCCCACACAAATATGAATGCACAAAATCCAAGATCCCCTTGGATCTGTTGTCACTGCTCGAAAAATATTCATTGGCATTCGTGCCAAGAGCACAACCTCTGCAAATGTCATCATGCTTAACACAGAGTTGTGGAAACCTCGTCACCATCTTCCCTAGAACGGGAAGAGCTCTATAATGAAAATGAAAAAGTCTCTTATGCCATAACTGGTTGAACTGTCAATATGTACAAACTCCGGTCAGACTGCTTCATGTCTCAAACCAGAGATCATCCAATAAGTTTCCTTCTGCAATCGTCACTATAGCTCCCTCTTAGAGCTATCACTAGTGACATGCCTCTATGGTAACTTGCCCAGAACAAGGAACAAGAACAACAATATTTCCATGGAACTTAACAAGATAATTTGCCTGGAACAAGAACAAACAAGAAAACAATAATATCTCCTAGAGGGGAGATGAACAAGTACATCTCTAGTATAACTTTAAAGAAATTAAAAACTTGTTATCACAACTACAAGACCTACTTGTAATGTAGCAATTCATATGTACTAGAAATGTAGGTTAGAGGCATGATAAATTTAAAACAATCAAACATGGAGTCTTCTTTACTAGGGAGAGTGCGGTGATCCTATGAGTGTACTAGATTTGAGATTCCTCGAGATCTACACAGGTCCCTCCTCCTCTGAAATTGTAGCATTATCCGGTTCTGGTGCAACTTCATCCACAAATGAGTAGCCTCATAATAGTCTTAGGTCAGGCTTCAAAACTCATCTTTTTCCATCTCAGAATTTTGTAAAAGATCTCTCAGAGGCAGGCCTTAAACGATATCACAATTTCTGTCTTGAATATGTTCGAATGCTTCTCATTGTAAACTTCAGTTATATACCGAAAAAAACTCCCAGATTCATCACACTTGTAGTCTTCAAAATAGACCTTTAATTCTCATAAAGGATGGATCTCAGACACGCTTTATAGGCAGTCCAAGACTATACCAAACTTACATTGGAATATTCCTCATAGGTCTACCATAAATTCACTGGAATATACCTCAGAAATCTGTCATAAATTCATTGGAATTTACCTCATAAATCCACCACACATTTGTTGGAATATACCTCAAACTAGGCTTAAACTCAACCTTGATTATGCCTCTGAAATCAGGTATGTAATTCATCTCAGAAATTTATCCTACAACCTTTCAAACTGCCACATAAAAGATACTTGCAATTTATCTTAGAAGAAAGTAGTACTTTCTTGTTGTAGCAGCCCTTAAACTTCATCACAGGACGGTTAAGGGGATCGACCCTTCTCTTCTGCTAGCAACAGGGCTCTAACAGTCCTTAGCTTTCATGCAATTGGTCATTTTCAAGACCTTCTCTGATTCCATGTTGAATTTTTGAATGTTAGAGTGGTTTACAACAACAGTAAATAATCAGGATCTCAAGAAGATTAACCAAGAACAAATTACAAAAACCAAATGGGTTGGCTCATTTTTCCATAGGAAATGCTCTTTCATTGCCACCCAACCATAGGCATCCTCAAGTGCTACCCCTGAGCAAAGCAGGAGATCTACTACGGAAAGATATCTAGGAGAAAGACACCCATATACAGAAAGGGATGAAGTGTAACCAAATACACCAACACAATACAAAAACTGCTCTGTAGAACTTGCGCATAGTAGGCTGAGGAAGATGCGCACTAGATCAAGGGACAAACTATGATATACAAGGGTGAATGTGAGTGTGTTATGATAATACAAATGAGGATGAGTGACACAAATATATACAAGTCCATGACAATGAAAGGTCACACCTTTTCATATTACATGTCTCGTCACAATAGGGCCGACTTGTATATATTACATATAAATTACTTTTATAATAGGGCCGACTTGTATCCTCGTGTCTCATCGATAGTGTTTGGGGTTTTCTCTTCTCATGATATCATCGTGGGAGGTCTCTTGGAGGTGAATACCTCCCAGAGCTACCAAATACATCAACACAATCCTCTTTAATCCTTTTCCTTTAAAATTGAAATTCAAGATAATAGAATAGGGGATGTATTAAATGTTATTGGGAAGTTCGTGGGCGTATAATGAATGAAAAATGAGACAATGAATGGAAATAATAGTGATTATTGTTCTGTTACAAGAAATAACATTCATTGGCTTTAAAATCAACATTGCCAATATCCAGAAAATCATTTGAATATCCATTGTTTTCCATGCACATTTATTTCCAAAACTTCCACCAAATTTTGTTTGTGCCATAACACTCTTTTAAACTTCAACAAATAGAATCCATAACATGGCAACAATATTTTTACACTGCACAATACAAAACTCAAGGAAAATTTACAAGATTACTATACCTAGGAATTTCATTTTTCCTTTTAAAAACTAGCATAACGTTTTGTAGGAGATTGTTTACAAAACAATTGACTCAATCATAATCATAACAAAATGCCTCAAAACATCACGAGGAAGATAAACATAAAGCTATCATCTTTTTGTTATATAACATTTACATCACAACCTCAAATAACAAATGCAAACAAATTGGGTTCAAAACCCCAATGCGAACATGGTGAGCACCAAACCCTCATCAACTTCAAGTTGACAAAATTTCCTCATGGGTAAACAACAAGTGAGCCACGGTTCTGCGGGTCGAATCAATCTTCCCACTATTTGGTCAAAACAACTAACCAAGATTTCGAATCTGGGTTAATATTTATTTACATGCCCACATTATTGGATGGGGAAACAAGTCTTGGAGCAAGCCTACGGGCATAGATTTTGAAGAGTGACTGCAATCAAAACCAAAAACAATTCCTCTCCTTCACAAAATTTTCTACAAACTTCCCAAAGCGTCTACCAGACAAAATACACGGGCCATTATTTCATCAAAAACCATGGTAATAATGAAACTACATATCTTCTATAGTCTCGGTATGAGGTGAGGGTACAACAGTCACAGAGCCTGACTGTTCCTTTTGTTTTAAAGAGAAAAACCTATTAAAAATAAACCACAAGAAAAGAGAGAAATTGAACGCATTCACCATGAGACCTTTTCCAATAGTCATACCACAATACCACCTTTGCTATAGGCACCATACGACCAAATATTTCAATCAAAATAGAATTTCGGATAATAATTTTAGTTGAAACACTCAAATGCCAACATGAAGAAACCCAAATCGAAGATTTCTTATATGGCCAGAATGCCCACAAACAATCCACTGTAAGCTTTGGAAAACAAACACATTCTGCATGCAAACTCTAAGAGACAACAAAACGATTTTATCTGGAGCGGAGCTAACAATTTATGAATGGAGAGGTACGAGCCAACATACCTGTAAGTAAAATGCTAGAAAGATAAAGAGCACAACTATGTTTTCGCCAATGGTCGAGTACAACTGAGGCGCTACTAACCAAAGTAGCAAAAACGAATGCAAGGAGAATAATGAAGGTGGTGGCTTCGAGATAGGGTAAGAACGACATGCAGTAAATGCACGCCGCTTCCCCTCTTTTCAAAATAAATTCCATCAACCACAACCAAATATGGGGTGCACCAAACTCCCAAAAACCTTGTTCCAAACATAGAATATCGACCATCATAAATCCAATATTCATAAAACATGACATACCATTTCCAAACTCAAAGTCGAATCAACCTCTCATATGAATTTCATAGCAATAATATGTCCATTTAACACTTAGCACTGAAATAACATGTTCCACATTCCTTGCTAGTGGAGTATTACATTCAACATAATAATCATTATGCCCATATATAGAAATATAACATAAGTTGTGTGTGGCTTGTATTTGGAGTAATAAATTAAAATCTAGGTGTAGCAAGAGTAAACTAATATGTTTAATAAAATAAACATTTTTCTCGGTTTTAAAATCAAATTGCTAACACACCCAACATCCCTTAGTTGCATGTAGAAACAAGTTAGGATCTCCCATTATTCTCAACCTATAGAATCTTTCTCATAAGGTAATCATGAGCGCAAATAAGATGAGCACTTTCTATCATTATTTTTATCAAGAGGTCTTGTTAATGCTCTGTAAATTCCCAGAGGTTGTCAGATTAGAAGAAATTTACAAGAGGTAACTTTATCCAACCACTTTGAAACTGGAATCTAGCCCTACCAGTTTCAGAGAGGGATCTCTCTGTATGATTTAGCTATGTTTTAACTTTGAGATATTAGGCTAGTTATATAAAATAAAATGAGATTGACTGGTTTGTTGTTTTTGTTAGGTTGGTTGAAAAGAGCTTTACACATCCATTAGGCTATGGGGTCTGTATTGTAAAAATAGAAATCTAAACAGAAACAAAAGTTTCTTTTCACAGGGCAAGATAATGCATTCGTTGGATTCTTTAGCAATAAAGTGATGAATAGCAGAAAAGATGAGAATATCAATTAAAATGAAGAAGCATTTAAGAATTTCTTCACTGTAATATCAAAAGATAAACATTAAAACCTTTTGAAGTCGAAAAACAGGGTATACAAAGATAAATCCTGCAACATGCGTTACTTTTAAAAGATTAGATTGGAAAACAATATGACAACCGAGCTAGAAGAACATTCAACATAGAAGATAAAACATCACCAATGAATAACATGCAAGAATCATGTAAAACGTCTCTTTGTATTACTGGAAGATCTCTTGATAAAAATTACAGTCTTTGTAGCTTGTAGGGCGTAAAGATCAACCCTCAGTACTTTAAAGTTTGAAGTATTTATAATCAAAATTACATACGACCCTGTCATTAAAGATCGGGACGTGACAAATCTAAATTTAGCTAACTAACTTAACAAGATACAAAAATTTAGGAAACTGTTTGATGATGTGTTGAAACTTCATGCTGATTTCTGGCGTGAACTGTTGGTGAGGCTTCTGCACGACCTCGTCTGACTGGATAGCTGACTAGGCTTGGACACCTCATCGCCTACTCGATCGGATTGTATAACTCTTCCCATCGACGGTTACTGGGAACGCTGACTTTGAGCAATCTTCGGTATACTTCATCCATCTCCGTATATTTGACAAAAGTTGGCTTGATGATGAAAATGTACTGGATCTCGTGCTGTATGTTGATGTCTGATTGGAAAGCTTCTAAAAACGCCTTGCCTGTGATACTGCCCTGTATTCCTAAGAACTTCGAACTATCTTTAGCCACAGTGGCTAGCTTCTTTTTATAATCAGACAGTGTCATTAACTTGTCATTTATGACCCTTAAACTAGGGAGGCCTTTCGTTTGCAGAGCTTCAATTTTGCTGAAAAACCTTTGCACTACTATGTCCATAGCCTGGACCTTTTCCTCCAGTTGTATCATCAATCCTCTCTTGGTTAGGACCCTCTTGACTTTCAGGATGGTTTCTATCCTATCTTCAATTCTCAACTCCTCTAACTCTTATCTAGTTTTTGAATTTAGGAATTTGATGATCTCAGTGGCTTCTGCGGGCATCTCTCCCAATTCTCCTCTTATCTTTTCAATTGCCTACTTGCTTATCTGCACCAGTTCGTTCTGCTCGAACATGATTTGTACCATAGGCCATATTTCATTTATGGATTTGGTGATATCCATCCAGACATTTTCCTTGACCTCAGCAAGTGTTTTACCTACCACTGTTTTCTTTTGAAGATATTGCAATTCCTGTTTGAGCTTGTCTGATGTTTGTTTTTCCTTGGAGTAGCTGACTTGGTAAGAATACTTGAGTTCTTGAAGGTTCTCAACCTCCTTTTTAAGTCTGCTAATCTCTGTCTCTTGCAAATTCATCTCTTCCATGGATTTTCCCAGTTCTACTGTCTTCTCCAGAGCTATCAGTGGAGTTGTTGAGGGAATTTCTGCTGCAGATGTTGTGCTTACTCCTGCGAGTGGAATTGCACTTAATGGAATGACTTCCATAGGCTTTCATTGTTCCTTCTCTTTCAATAACGTTTCCAGTTCTGCTTCCATCTCTTTCAACTGTGCATTCTGCTCCATGATCAGTCTGAGCATCTCATCCTTTTCCCCTTCTGTCTCAGCTATCTCCTTTGCCTGTGAATCTTCTGTTGGTGGCAGTTTCAATTGTTTCCTCGGAGATGCTATATCGACATTTTTCTTTTTAAGCATCTCCTCGACTGCTTTCACATTCGAGGGATCATACTCGATCTTGAGGACCAGTTCTTCCAACATCTTAATCCTATTATCCTTTACAAAGGATGATATCTTTTCTAGTTTCAGTTGTGTCTGGACGTTGCTCAGAGATACCTATAACTTAGAGGCAGTAGTAGAAGCATTTGCCAACGTGGAGAAAACCATTTCTCCAATTTGCCTGTGCAGATCCATTTGATCAGCAGGATGCACATCTTTAGTCTGAAATTCGAACGTTGCCCTTTTGTAATCGGTGATTTCTTTCGGGTCTGGTACCTGTGCTTGCAGAAACGCCATGTGCATTCTACCCTTCTCAGTGTCGAATGCAGACAACAGTCTGTGTTGTGCAGCTGATGTTTGTTTCCAGAACTGAGCATATGTGTTGTTGATCAGCGTCTGATTTTTCTTTTTTATCATATCGTACTTCTAAAAAACACTCAATTTTGGTCCTGTTTTGCTCGGCTGGTTGACTGGTGGAGTATCCATGGGCTTCTTCGGCAACACTGTAGTCATGATCTGTTTGCTTCTTGTACTAAGGAGCGATCGATCAACCTCCATAGTTGTAATGGATTGGATTCCCTGTTCACCAGCCGTGTCAGGTGCATGATTGGTTTTTGACCTCTTGGTGTGTAATTAGAAATCTTCAGCCGAGACTTCAGTGATGGAAGGTGAAGTGTCCTTCCTGGGCCTTTTTTCCTTGGGAACCTGTGGTGTAGTCGTCTGTGAGACAGTGACCGAAGGGTTCTGCTGTTCTATTTCAACCAGAGTGTTTGGCTCCCATTCTGTTTGATTGGCGAACTTATCTATCTCAGGCCTAGGTGTATGAACATACAAGATGTTTTTATTTTTAATCCTCATCTTAGAAATTATCCCGCACGGATCATAGTGCCATGTGAAACTAACAAAAACTTCATTTTGTTTAGCAATCTCTCTGCTTCCTCCCTGACACCTCGGCTATTGCAGATGAAAGACCCAATCTGCCCTTTAATTCTAAGATGTTGCTTCTTTTTCAAAGACACGAAATGTATGTCATCTGAGTTAATCATTTGTCTTATGTATTCCAGGGAAAATATCCTCACGGGCAGATACTTAGGCAAATTGTATGGAGCCAATTCGCACCCATACACTCTGATTTTTGTGTGGTCTTGGTACAGGTACCAGTCTCCCATTTTTGCAAGGTCTGAAAGGTGTAAGATCCTCTAAATTTCCTCATTTATTCTCGGCTTAGGTTTGCCACTGAGCATGCTCACCACGAGATGGTAGAACTGCTCGATAAATTGCTTGAAACTGAATTCTGTAGAGTTTTGTCTGAGCAGCAAAGTCCACGTTGTTACTGCCTGTGGCCTCCCATCCTTGTCCATCTTCTGCATTGAAAAGGAAAATTTGTCCGCTTGGAAGAAAATGAACATGTAAGCCAGTATTGAGGAATACCGAAACATGTCTTCTGTGGCGAAATTTGAGAATTGCTCATGAATGTTGTATGCCAGGAAAGTGTTGTAGTCGAACTGAGTGGTGGGTTTCTCATCTATGGAGAAAATGGACAGAAAACCCAATATGGGCTCATCCACCCATTGATCCGAAAAATACCCAAGCAGGGCGTAGAGCGACGAGATGACCTGGTTTCCCTTCACTAAGAACAGGGAGGAAGGATACGGGGGATTTGTAGTGGGGAGCTGAGCGGTCTGTGGGAGAAAAAGCTCGAAAATCTAAGCTCTTTGGGGGAATGATAGTTTCTGGTACAATTATGTGATGATTTCAAGATTGAAAGGTGAGGAGGATTTGGCTCTGGGTATCTGCATCATCTGATCAATGGTTTCAGGTGTGATGAGGAAAATAATTTCTCCTGATGAAGACACTATGGCTCTCTGGTCGGGGATGTAATGGGTCTATCACTTAAGGGCGAATTCGGGGAAATGGTGAACCTGGGTGAAAAGATACAGGGGAAGGTTTGACTCCCAGAGCCCAATTTCATCACTTTGGTCGAAGAAAACGTCCTTTAGCCATGACAGGAGGTGAGACGAAAGGATTTTCTTTGGCCTCTGTTTTCTTTGATTTTGGTTCCATCACTGTAACAATACCTACAAGTAAAACAAAAAGTTAGCAGGGAAGATTGTGGCTTTGGACAACTGACTGAAACGGAGAGGAAAACGGGAAAAATGCTCTCTGGTGCGACGACAAGGTAAATGACGGGGGAATGACGGGTGAAGGTAGTTTTGAGCGAACAGATACCCGTTGGGCGCGGGAGACAACTCAGCAGGCTAACGGATAGGTTAGCCTGTAATAAATTTCCAACGGGTCATTTGGAGCGTGAGATGGCAGGTGACAATGACTAACATATACGACTGGGTGACGTGGAGGGAGTCGATTGGGACTTGACCATGGTGAAGGGACTTGTAACAGGGTGAGAGGACTGACAGAGTAATGAGATGTGATCTTTAGGGGAGAATGTGGAAAATGACGTCACGGGGTGACAAGGTATGTCAGACCGTGGGAGGCAGTGGGAGTTTGACCCAATGGATTCCTACCATGTAGAGGAAAAGGGGCCCGCCAGAAAACAATCCATTCCGGACCCCCCCCCTTCCGTTAAAAACATAATGGTCGGGGGGGTCCGAAAAACAATATGAGTCGTCCATCAGCGCGCCTGCTCCTGGACCGTAGATTTGTGCGCGATATTTAACTAACATTCCGGACCCCCCCCCCCCCCACCATTAAAAGAAGAATGGTCAAGGGGGGTCTAGAATTCAATCTCAACTGTTGATGAAAGCGCTGGCGCCTCAGCCGTTTAGATGTGTGCCTTTGTTATCTCTGATTCCGGACCCCCCCCACCCCCACCGTTAAAGGTAGAAAGGTCGAGGGGGTCCGGAAAAACTTGTCAACCGTAGATCTGGGCACCCGCTCTCTAGCCGTTCATCTATGCGCGGTCTTTATTCGGTGAGCGAAAAATCATATTTGCTCGGAAACTTAGGATAAGTGCATTTTGTGGGTTCGCCCAAGCTTTCCCTGTCTTTATCACCATGGGGGGTTAAACACCAAGCCTTTAAACCTCAAAGATATGGTTCAACATTGATCATCATGCCTGTTTTATTGAGATCAAGCAAACTACCATATGCTCTAACCTAATTACCTATGACAATTAGCCCAGATTAAATTGTTGGACTAAGAAATTACTCTATCCTGGGGTTATCTGACCAAGATTAGGCAGTTTGGTCAAATTTATTCACTAGCTAACCTAAATCACCTGGCTAAGATTAAATAGTAGAGCCAAGCTTATTCACTACTCCTATCAACATCAATTTAAAAGAACTTGGCCATGCTTGAATGGTATGTACCAAATCATTGTTATTGCATGGGGCTCTATTGAATTTCTTTATGCCCTCTTTTATTCTTTTTCTTTCTTTTCTTTTTCTTTTTCTTTCTCTTTTCTTTTTCTTTTTCTTTCTCTTTTCTTTTTCTTTTTCTTTTTCTTTTTCTCAAATTATTTGCAGAATGGAAAATCATTTGACAAACAAAAACACTTAAAGAGATAACATTTCAGTCACCAGTTGATCCTATAAATTATAGGGTTATAACAGGTCCCACCTATCTAGTATTATTTACATATATATATATATATAAGTAATAATGAATTGCAACTCATTTTCATGAAGGAATTTTATGTTGCGCTTTTGGGTGTCAACACCCAACAAGGCACTTGGCCCCTCCTTATCAGCCAAATAGTGTTCCCTCAATAGAAAGAATTTCACCTTGTAGAGAATCGATTTTATTCCAAGTATCTCAACCAAAGGAAAATAAGAAGTCGGCCCCAAATCTGAGTTTATAAACAACAGATGAGAATGGATGTATTCAACCAAATATAACTCATCCCACATCAAGGAAATAATACATCCACGAGTAGTTTTTGTCTATGGTATAGACTCGGACTTCCCTAGAATATTTTGGCACCTTAGCGGTGAGTTCGACCCCCAAACAACTGTAAGTTTCAGTCTAAGGAGAAACAGACTTGTTTCCCACTCAAATGTGTGCCCAACACCAAGGTAATGTGCCCAGAAAAAGGAATTTGTCCCACTGTGTAAACTCAGCCTTGACACCAGAGATAACATCTAAAATCAAACCCAACATTGAATAATAAGCAAGATTTATGATGGCAATGAAGTGCAATAAGGAAATTTGAGCGATTCCCTCCCACAACTAGCTAGGGTGTATCGTTGCAACACCGAAACCAGTAAGCAATGAAGGGTTTTCTCAAACCCTAGACTCTTCTCCAAGAGCTCTCCAAAATCTATTTCGCAAATGAGAAAATGCAATAATTGATGATAGACTCCTCCTATCCCCCTTTTTAATACTTCTAACTTGAGTTTTTCTTTCCTTCTCTTATGAATGTGGGATAATAACCCCACTTGATGTTTTTTTGTTCTTCGTGTTTCCTTGATTATTTTCCTCCCTAGCCCACATGAACTCAATTAGGCTAGCAGAATTCTCTCTTAGAGAGATTAGGCAGATGGGGACTGTTGGGGCTAAATATATGCACTATTAATTCCCACATTTAATTATCAATCGGGGCTCATAAGCTTCGAGGTGCAGGCACATGAGACGCAGGATAAGAGCATAGGCTAATCTAATCTAAAGCCAACAAAACAATCTTCAAACCCACACTACAGGAAATTAACACTAAGGATTCATCACTGGGACGTAGGAATAACTTAGTGCTATAAAGGTTTAGATCACAGTCTTTCATGCACTCGGGGTGATGTTCGTGTGATTAGTCGTGAGTAGCTTACTTAAGTTTCTGTCCTTCAATGATTATTTCCTATAATGGATCCACACTAAAAAGCAATAAAAGAAAGAAGCAAACATAAATGAGTTCAAATGTTAATGAAATCAGAAACTAGTGCAAACTGGTACTAAGATCTAAAACAAGTCAACAATCCTTACTAAAAGCTTATTCTCAAAATCCAAGAATTTTAATCCTTATCGTGTTGTCTTCAAAAACAACCAAAACATCAAACCATAAAACATAGAAATGTCTCTTCTCATTTAAATCCACTTAGTACTCAAGCTCTTCAGAAAACAAATGGAATCACCTAAAAGACTTTTTCCATCACTCATCCATTTACAGTGAAATTCCACAAACTCAATTTCAAAAATTGTTGGTTGTTGAATTCATGCCCAACAAAATATAATCACAACCTTCTTCTCAAACTCCGAATCGATTCCAACTCAAGAATAATTTCATGTGTGTCAAGAATCAATGCTTTGTTTTATGAGTATGATTTGAATAGTATGTTTGCACAATCCTTATTTTTAATATTCAGAACCTTTGGAGTTATTTTGTTTTATGAGTATGATTTGAATAGTATGTTTGCACAATCCTTATTTTTAATATTCARAACCTTTGGAGTTATATCGATATCATTCTTTGAAGATCCTATGATATGTATTTYTGTAAGAGTTCAAGATTGATTTCTGTTTGTTTCTTCACATAAAATTTAATCTTTCAGATTGCATTCAAATCCTCTAATTAAAAGACATTCCCATAACATTTATCMTTCCAACGGTGTAATTGGAAACATTGAATCAAACCAGATTGTTTGCAAAAACAACAAATGATGRTCTATGTTTACACTTCAATGAATAAGAGTTTGTGGCTCTGTTTTATTAATTTGATTCACCTTGAAATYCTTAAACTGGAATCAAAGATCACATGTGTTTTATGGTTATGTCATGCAAGAAATAAAATCAATTTCTTAMCACACAAGGCATCTATAGCAAATCTGCCACACTAAGAAGAATCAAAGTCTGARCTAACCARTAAATAAAATTAACATAAATCAATTAGCAAACTGAATAGAACATTAACCATCAACTAATCTATGGATCAATTAACAATGCAACAAAAATCTCTCACACAGAGATAAACTAACATATACACAACTATGGATTAAACAAATCTAACAAACAAATATAAATGAGTAGCACATTACCAATCTTGAGGGGCCCTCCCAAGCTGACAATTATTGCTAGAGATACTTCAGATGAAAACCCAACGATCCACCACAAATCTGAAATCAATCATCTTTCATCTATTGAAATTCAAGCTCAACTTACAACATTGGCATCATAACTCTTTCCATCTATTACATGAACCTTGATTACAAAAGAATGCTCATAATGACAATTGGCTTTCTCATAGCCCTATGAGACTTATTTATACATAAAAAAATCATTGAGAAGTGGATGGGACCAAATCCCAATGCTCAGATTTCAAATTTACAATTTTAGATAAAATCCTAAAAAATCTGGGTTTTATTGCAATTTGGGTAGATTCGAGTTAGGTCTCCACCCATATCTTCCAAACCAACTTTAATTTTGAAAAACTATTCACCTAATACTCAATTTTCCATATTTTAAACAAAACCCATATCTTCGAATTTCTAGATCTTATACCATATGCACAGAAATCAAGGCACAAGTTGCCAGTTTGAGATTTTTACTAATTTTAGGAGAATCATTCCCCCTGAGCTGGAGGTCCACACGTGCGAGCTAGGTGAATTTTGACACACGTGTCCGCATGAAAACATCGTTCTGGACAAAACACATATGCCTGATTTTCTTCTAGAAACATTCAAAAATTTCAAATTATGTCTAGTACCGGATTAGCACAGATTAGAACAGTTAGTACCGGAATCCTATAGGCAAGGGTTTAGTACTGAATTAACACAGTCATGACTATGGGTACCGGACCAACGCGATGGTAGTACCGGATGGAGCTTGTACCGGAATAGACGCAATCTAGTACCGAATGAAGTTGGTACCAGAAGAGGCGGAGAGCTGGTACAGGATGAAGTTGGTACCGGAAGAGGTGGAGAATTGGTACTGGATGAAGTGCAAAGCTGGTACCGGAAGAGGTGCAAAGATGGTACCGGAAGAGGTGGAGAGTTGGTACTGGATGAAGCGTAGAGTTGGTACCGAATGGAGCTGGTACCAGAATAGGTATAGTACAGGGATCAAAACATGGACAGTGCATATACCGGAACCTGAACAATACAAAACATGTTGCTTGGACATAGAAACATAGGATTAAGCCATCATCGACAAAAATATTGTATAATCATCCTTTTAATCACTAAAAATATGGAAAATTATGTATTAACCACACAGGTTGAATAACAAGAGATAATGGAGGTTTATAGTGTAATTAGGAATATATTAGTGACAAAATGCGGGGAGAAGGTGTAATGATAATTGTATTTGTATGGCAGAAAAATATGCAAAACTGGAGCTCAACAGGGACATTACAGGATTGGGGGCATTGGCTTCATAGCGAGGTCACATTGCTCAAGCTTTAATATATTTGGCTTTTGACTTTATTGCTCTTCATCTATATCTCTTTTGGCTTTTTTAACTTAGTCTTTCTTAATTAGACCTTTCCGATGACATTCAATAAATCAAACATGATCAAGATAAAAAAAAATTATGGATGGAATGGAGTGAAACATGGAAAATGGAAAGTGTTAAGTATGGTTAATATGTGGAAAACACTACCTCAACTAGTTTCCTAGTAGTACAAATTGAGTCGAGAAATGATGACACTTCTAAAGGAAAATTATGGTCCCTCAAGGTACAACGAGAGAAACAATAAATGTAAATGTTATGCAGTGTTATCGGATCTCATTTTAATGTTTACCACTTTCATGAATAACTGAGAAGTTATATCATCACATCCAAGTGAGACACCAATGCATGGAATATCAAATAGAGCAGAGTGAAAACCATAGTGTACCATCCATACGTGCATTTGTCCTCTGAGTGAGGGAGGAAATCTGATATACCATGGTTGATCTAGCACAATCACATATCTAAAGGAGAAAATGAGAAGAATTGTTTGAGTCTGGAGAATATAAGCAAGAGAGATCATGCAATCATCAACATAACATGTAATCTTCCCAAGCCATTTTTTGCCCAAAAACAAGGATTGTTTGACATTTTATTTGTTGTTTACTTGTGTGTTTGCAGGTTTACTTCATGAAGTTGTGCATTAGGGTTTGTGTTTAGGAGATCAAAGCATGAAGACATAGATCTGAACATATAACACAAGAAACACCAATATGGAACCAATAGCTTCAGATATGACCTTTATTTAGATAATAGAGAGATCTTGATACAATAGATCTGCAGATTTGGAAGAATACCAAAATAATATCCAAGCCAAAATAATAGATGCTACAAAATGTCCAAGACTGAAGATAATAACCTCCAAAGGAAATACAATGAACTGTTGAAAGGCCCAATATTGATTTCTTTCCCTCCAAGGGCTAGACCCAAACCTCCTAGCTGAGTTGTGCTCTCCTGGATGGCTAAAGATACTCAATATTTCAGCCTCCCTCTTAGACACCTCCAACTACTACTAAAATGGTTGGAATAGTAGATCAGGGCAAGACAAACCCCCTGGTGAAGTCTCAAGTTGAATGGTGAAGATTTGATCCTCCAATGGATGAAACCCCTAACTGAGTTGTGCCCTCCTATATGGTTGAAGCTACTCAATATTTCGGCCTCCCTCCTAGAGACCTCCAAATGCTACCAAAATGGATGGAACAATAGATCGAGGCAAGACAAACCCCCCGGTGGAGTCTCAATTTGAATAATGAAGATCTGACCCTCCAAATAGATGAAACCCTTTTCTGCAGTGCACCCTCCTTCTCTCCAACTCGTGCCAAGCTATGATAAATCATATGACAACTAAACCTCCTCCAAAATAGGCTAGAAAGGATGCCCTAGGCCATATAGAGAAAACCCAGAAGTCTTTATGCCCAAAATCCTTCTCCTCTTCCTAGATCAAACTGTTTTTCTTTAGATGGTGCGCCCTCTTGCTGGAAACCCCCTTAGGTTGCGCATTGTCTCTTCCGTTGTTGATAGATGGAACCTGTAGCTGTTGTAGAATGGTGTGGGAGGAGTATTTCACCCCTGGGACCAAGCTTGAATCAAGGTAGGTGGAATCTTTCACCACTGAATTGATCTCTAGGGTTTGTAATCTCAAAACCCTCAAAATTGCTTTGTGCTCAAGAGCCCAAATGAAAAAGTAATAATAATCCATAATGAGTGAGAGATGTGCCCTCCTTTTTCCTTTATACCCTGATCTAATTCTCTGCTGAGTTAGTTGACCATCTCCAGGGGTTAACTCCTCACTTTTCCACATATGTTCTTTTCTTTTCTTCCTTTTACCTTTTCTCCCAAAGTCAACTTAGAATTATAACATTACGCTTAGGTAAGTGCTTTGGGATGTCTTGGTCCCCATGATGCATGAGACTATAGTCTAGTGGGGACAACTAGACTACTAAGTCTCTCACAACCTCTTTATCAAGAGGTGGGGGACATTACAGTATCCCCTACTGGAAATATAACATTACGCTTAGGTAAGTGCTTTGGGATGTCTTGGTCCCCATGATGCATGAGACTATAGTCTAGTGGGGACAACTAGACTACTAAGTCTCTCACAACCTCTTTATCAAGAGGTGGGGGACATTACAGTATCCCCTACTRGAAATATCTTGCCCACAAGCAATTCTGATCCTGTCTCCTGAAGAACCTGTTCACTCTCCCAAGTAGCGTCTTCTATAGGTAAGTTCTTCCACCTGATCAAGTATTCTTTGATGCTCCTCTTCCTTAGCCTCTTCTCTCTTATTTCCAATACTTCCTCTGGAACCACTGTCAATTTCCCCTCTTCATCCAAAGGTGATAGTTCTTCAATAGGAGTGATGTGTTTCCTTATGGCTCTCTTCAAGTAAGATACATAAAAGACATCGTGTATTTTGCTGCCCTGAGGTAGATCAAGCTCATATGCCACAGCCCCTACCTTTCTGTTTACCCTGTATGGTACAAAGAAGCGAGGTTGGAGCTTTTCTGCGCCACTCCTCTTAATAAATGCCTATATGTATGGATGGAGCCTCAAATAGACCAAGTCACCAACCTCAAACTTGCGCTCCACTATGTGCTTGTTTGCTTGTACCTTTTGTTGATTATGTCCCCTTTGTAAGTGGCCTTTAATCTCTCTGAGTATATCTTGACTCTGTTGAATCCAATCATGTACCATAGGCGCTCTACTATCACCGAAGACAATCTCCACAAAGATGAGGGGATCATAATTGTATAAGGCCCTGAAAGGTGACATACCAATAGACATGTGATAGGTGGTGTTATAACAATATTCTCCCAAATGAAGCCACTTTACCCATGCCTTTTGTTCCCTGAAACATAATTCTGAAGGTAGCCTTCAACCCACTTGTTGACTATCTCTGTTTGGCCATCAATTTGAGGATGATAGCTAGTACTGGGGGTCAAGGCCGTACCTACTAACCTAAATAAATCTTGCCAAAAAGTGCTCATGAACCTGTTGTCTCTGTCACTCACAATGGTTTTGGGTAAACCATGCAAACTAAAGATCTCTCTGAAGAATAAATCTTCAACCTGTGATGCACTGTAATCTATGGCAATGGCGAATAAACAAGCAAACTTGGTTAATTTTTCCACAACCACAAAAATGCAATCCTTTCCTTGGACCTTGGCCAATCCTGTGATGAAATCTATTGATATACTTTCCCATTTCTGCTCTGGAATAGGGAGAGGTTGCAATAATCCTGTTGGATGGGTGTGTTCATCCTTGTTATCTTGACAGGTGGAGCATTCATTGATATAACACATTACATCTTCCTTCATTCCCTTCCAAGCGCATCTCTCTCTTATCTTCTTGTATGTTTTAACAAACGCCTGATGCCTCGCCAAGGGTGAATCATGACATGCATGTAACACTCTTCTTTTGAAGGTTGATTCAGGAACCAGGAAGATTCGACCCTTGTTGTATATAATGTCATTCACAATCCGGAAGTTATCATCCTGTACCTTCGCATCCATCAATTCACAAGAAAATCTATTTTTTGAATATTCCACGAAAAGATGCGCTTTCCAGTCAACTGAAATATCTGTCATAGCATAGACTGAGGGTCTTCTAGATAAGGCATCAACCACCACATTATTTTTCCCTTTGACAAATTCAATGTCAAATTCATAGGCATGGATCTTGCTAACCCATTTATGTTTTCTTTCATTTAAGTCTTTTTGGTCCAAACAGTACTTGAGGCTATTGTGATCTGTCCTCGCAAGAAATTTGGCCCCAACCAAGTATTTCTTGAATTTAGCCAATGCATGCATGATGGCTAACATCTCTTTGTCATAAATGGTGTAGAGAAGTTCTGGACCCCTTAGTTTTCGGCTCTCATAGGCAATGGGGTGCCTATTTTGCATAAGTGTTGCTCCAATGCCCTTTCCTGAGGCATCACAGTCCAATATGAAGGGCTATGAGAAATCTGGTAATGAAAGTATCGGCCAAGTGCTTATTACCTTCTTCATCTTGTCAAAAGTCGCCTCTGCCTCTTGGCTCCACTTAAATGTGCCCTTTCTGGTCAAATCTCTCAAAGGTGCACAAAGCTGGGAGAAGCCTTTTACAAATCTCTTGTAGTAACAACAGATGCCAAGAAATCCCTTTAATTCATTAAGAGTCCTGGGTGTGGCTAGTCAAGTATGGCTTGTATCTTCTCTTGGTGCACCTATACTCCTTTCACTCCAATGATGTGCCCCAAATAAAGAACTTTTGTCATGCCAAATTCACATTTGGATTCTTTGGCATATAAGGATTGTCCTTCCATGATGGCCAATATCTGCTCTACATGTTGAAGATGTTCCTCCCATGTTTTTTTATATATCAACAAATCATCAAAGAATACCAAGAGGAAATTCCTCAACTGCATGTTGAAGACATGATTTTATACAAGATTGGAAGGTGGATGACACGTTAGTTAGCCCAAAGGGAATAACCAGGAATTCGTAGTGACCATAATGGCATCCGAAAGATTTTTTGGGCACATCTTGCTCCCTCATTTTGATCTGATGATAGCCAGAGCGCAAGTTTATTTTTGTGAAGTAAATAGTCCCATGAAGCTCATCCAATAGCTCATCAATCCTAGGGATGGAGTATCTGTTCTTGATGGTATTTTTGTTTATTTCCTTGAAATCAATGCACATGCACATTGTCCCATCTTTCTTCTTTACCAACACTATTGAAGATGCAAAAGGGCTAGAACTTGGCCTGATGTGACCCATGTCCAAAAGTTCCTTGATAGCCTTTGCTATTTCGTTCATCCTTATACCTTTTGGGGTGTCTATAAGGAGTAGTGATGACTGGTTTTGCTCCTTCCTCCAATTCTATCATATCCTCAAACCCTCTATCAGGTGGTGCTTCTGGTGGGATTGGTCTAAAGACCTTGGTGTGTCTGTCAATGATTGTGTGAATATCCAGTGAGTAGTGAGAGTGCCCTTTCTTTTCTACCTGCATTGAGATTCTTCATTCTATTGCGTATACAATGTCTTCTCTTTTGAAAATAGCTTCCATGCATTTTGTCATCACCACTCTAGGTGTATTACCTATCATGCCTCTAAGCATCACCTTTTTTCCACTTTCTTCATTGAAGGACATTTCCATGGTTTTGTAGTTGGTGGTGATGGGTCCCAACGTGCTAGCTAAGCCATTGGACTCCCAAAATGATATTAGTATCTGGTAGGTCCATCACATAAAAGTCATGTGCCAAGTCATGCCTGCCTAAGGTAAGTTTCATCCCTGGAATGTACTTGTCACAAGGCATGGTGCGCCCACCTGCTACCTCCACACGAAATCCCTCAAACTCCACTGTAGGTATATGCCTTCTTTTCAGTAAGGCCGAATCTATGAAGTTGTGTGAGGCTCCCCCATCAATGAGTACTTAAACCTTTTGTACCTGAAGCACTCCTCTCATCCTGAAGGTATTGAATTTAGGCACCCCACTAATGGATGCTATTGTAACCTTCTTGTCTATTGTAAGATTGGGACCTGTTTCTTCCCCTTCTTCATTGTCTATAGGGTCCACTCTAGATGGATTTGCTTCTATGTTTTGGATATGGCCGAAGTCGTCCTCCTCATCATCATCAGAAATTACCTCAATATAATGGGCCTTGCCCTTACCCATACATATGTGCCTTGGCTCCCAAGGTTCTTTGCATGTGAAGCACAATTGCTTCCTCCTTAATTCTCTCCTAGTAGCCTCATCCATTTTTCCATTTCCTCTATCAACCCCCCTTTGGTCTCGGCCCCCCTAGTTTATGCGTGGTCTAGGGGTAAACTTGGTTTTTGCTACAAATTCCATCAAGTCTCTAGTCCTGCATAAGGCCTCATGTAAGTTGGTAGGCTTGAAAGCCTTAACCCAACCTTTTAGGGGTTCCATTAGTCCCTCTATAAAGAGCATCATCAGTCTCGCCTAAGACACATCTGGCACCATCACTACCATCCTCTGAAATTCTTCTATACAGATCTGTGGTGACCCAGTTTTTCTGAGTTGTGTGAGTTCCCTGAAATGTAGCTCTGGATCTCCCTGATCAAACCTATCCATAAGTCTCTGAGTGAACTCTGTGTAAGAAGTGATTTGGTTATGACCCAAGGTGGTCAAACCATGGTACCACCAATCATGAGATTTTCCCTCCAAGTACATGGTGGAAAATTTGATGGCATCCATCTCCCTTATGGGGTTAAGTTGCAAGTAGGTGTCTAGCTTCTGTACCCAAGTTTGCACAGATACCTTGGGAGACCCATCAAAGTATGGAATCTCCATTTTACCTGCCCTGCGCTCTAACTCATTATTGTTCTTGTGATAGTTTATGGGTTCACCCTTGAATTTGAGACCACAATATTGGTCCAATGTCACTTATCTCCTAAATCCTGCACTCAAGGCCTCATACTCCCTGGCAGATTCTTCAAAGTGGTCTTATGGTTCATTGAAATGGTTACCCTGTGGTTGGCCATCCAAAAAAGTAGGCATATAGGGTCTAGGAGTGGCCCTACTGTGTGTTGGACCCCTGGAAGTCCCCCCTCCAAAGCTCTACCCCCCTGCATGATAGTGAGGATCATGCTCCTGATAATGCCTAGTTCCTCCCTGGGAACCATTGGCTTCCTTGTTTGCATAAATGCTTGGGCCATTTCCCCCATGTGTAATCTGTAATTGTTGTTACGCAATCTTTTCTTGGTTGGAATTTATTCCGTCCAAAGTTTCCTTCATTTCAACCTGTCCCTTGCGCATTGTTTCCTGGTTTTCCTATAGATGGAACTCAAGTGTACTTTGTGTGTTGTCTATGGAGCTTTTTAGCTCCCTTGCTATACCTGCTAGAACCTATGGCTCACTGTCCTCACCTGAACCCTACATTTTTGTCTCTGGTTCACCTGTCTGCGTTTTGCGCCTTCCCATATAGATACCACTGAACTTATGCATGCGCTAATCCCCACAAGCTAGGAGGATCGAAAGCTATGATACCATTGTAATTCTCCCAGGCCAATTTTTGCCCAGGAACAAGGATTGTTTGACGGTTTATTTGTTGTTTACTTGTGTGTTTGCAGGTTTACTTCATGAAGTTGTGCATTAGGGTTTGTGTTTAGGAGATCAAAGCATGAAGACATATATATGAACATATAGCATAAGGAAATGACAAGATACAACAAGAAACACCAATATGGAACCAATAGCTTCATATCTGACCTTTATTTAGATAATAGAGAGATCTTGATACAATAGATCTGCAAATCTGGAAGAAAACCAAAATAATATCCAAGATGGAATAATAGATGCTACAAAATGTCCAAGACTAAAGATAATAACCTCCAAAGGCAATACAATGAATTGATGAAAGGCACACGATTGATTTCTTTCCCTCCAAGGGATGGATCCAAAACTCCTAGCTGAGTTGCGCCCTCCTAGATGGCTGAAGATACTCAATATTCTGGCTTCCCTCTTAGAGACCTCCAAATACTACTAAAATGGATGGAATAGTAGATCGGGGCAAGACAAACCCCCTGGTGAAGTCTCAAGTTGAATGGTGAAGATCGTATCCTCCAATGGATGAAACCCCTAACTGAGTTGTGCCCTCATGGATGGATGAAGCTACTCAATATTTCAGCCTCCCTCCTAGAGACATCCGAATGCTACCAAAATGGCTGGAAAAGTAGATCGGGGCAAGAAAAACCCCCTGGTGGAGTCTCAAGCTGAATAATGAAGATATGACCCTCCAAATGGATGAAACCCTTTTCTGCAGTGCACCCACCTTCTCTCCAACTCGTGCCAAGCTATGATAAATCAAATGATGACTAAACCTCATCCAAAATAGTCTGGAAATGATGCCCTAGGCCATACAAAGAAAACCCAAGAGTCTTTGTGCCCAAAATCCTTCTCCTCTTCCTAGATCGAACTGTTCTCCTTCAGATGGTGCGCCCTCCTGCTGGAAACCCCCTTAGGTTGCGCACTGTCTCTTCCTTTGCTGAGAGATGGAACCTGTATCTGTTGTAGAATAGTGTGGGAGGAGTATTGCACCCTTGGGACCAAGCTTGGATCAAGATAGGTGGAATCTTTCACCACTGAATTGATCTCAATGGTTTGTAATCTCAAAACCCTCAAAATTGCTTTATGCTCAAGAGCACAAATGCAAAAGTAATAATAATCCAGAATGAGTGAGAGATGCGACCTCCTTTTTCCTTTATACCCTGATCTAATTCTTTGTTGAGTTAGTTGACCATCTCCTAGGGTTAACTCCTTGCTTTTCCACATATGTTCTTTTCTTTTCTTCCTTTTACCTTTTCTCCCAACGTTAACTTAGAATTATAAAAGTGCGCTTAAGTGCGTGCTTTGGGATGTCTTGGTCCCCATGATGCATGAGACTATAGTTTAGTGGGGACAACTAGACTGCTAAGTCTCTCACAACCTCTTTATCAAGAGGTGGGGGACATTACAGAACACCCTTGTGAGGGTGCCTCTAAAGTTGTCACCCCTTGGGGGGTAATAGGTATCATTGTGACTAAACTACCCATACCTAGAAAATATGCTCTAGGATCTAATGTCAAATCCTCTTTCTATGGAAATATAAGATGGTTTCATGTCACACTTTGTTAGTTTTAAAAAAAAATGGCAACTCATCTTTTTACAAACGGTAAACTTGGAAATAAGCTCAACCCACACTCACACACTTAAGAGAAGACACCTTACTATTGTTGATGAATGCAACTATGTGAGAAATTCTCCAGCTTACAAACCTGTGAGGTGTGGATCATTGCAGCTATGTGAGTCTTTCTCTCAGCTTACAAACCTGAGAGAAAGCCCCTAAGAAGGGTACGTGGTTCCTGCCTGAGACAGAGCTAGGAACGTAGAGAAGACCTCCTCCATTCAGAGTGTGAGAAGAACTCTAGATGATTATCCAGTGGGAAAGGTGATCTGATGAGTTGGACATGCCTGTGGTTGAGCACAAGGTGAGCGTGTGAAATCCCAAAGTGTTGGGTGCATCGTCACGTGAACAAAAATGAAAATGATGTGTTAGCCTCCTCTGAGCAGCAGAGTTGACGAGAAGACTCCAGATGATACTCCTGTGTGAGGCAGTGGGAATGAAGATCTGTAGAGTGGATGTGCATGTGGACGAGCACATGTGAACGTGTGAATATCTGGTTCTTTTGTGTAATGCAGTGAACCAGAGATATGACATCCCTATGGATGTGCCCCTAGTGGATGAGCACTAGTGGGTGTATCATATCCTTTGCTATATGTTGTTCAAGAGTTAGACCTGCCTGTAACCCTAATTTTCATGTAAAGGGTACAGGTTGGCCTCACCTTAATGTGATTAATAATAAATGTAAGAGATAATTAATATGGTTAATAATAATAATAATAAAGTGACTTGGAGAGGTCGGCCCTGTTGAGCCAATAGACGCCTTTGTTGATTGGACAAGACTAATATAAGTAAGGGATGATTCCCCGTTGTGGAATCATATCTTTCTTGTGAGTTTGGAAATTTCAGCAAGTACACTTCTTTGGCAAAAGGTGTGCACCTCTCTTGGGTGCTAGAGTTCTAGGGTTTGAGCACACTCTTGTGTGCTAGGTCTTTCTTGGTGGTGAAGGTCTTTTCTCTTGAAGAATATAGCAAAGGATTTGGTTGGGTTTTCTTCCGTTGTTGAAAAGGGTTTCCCAGGATACTTCTCGTGTTCTTGTGCATGGTGTTTCTTCTTGTGATCTTGGTTGTTGCAACATTATTGTTTATGGTTAAGTGAAATGATAAAAATGGAATGAACTTCATACTGAACCTAGCTTATGAAAAATCAACATGGTATAAGAGCATAGGTCTTGAAGAACCCATTGCACAAGCATCTACCAGTCTCCTCTCTCTTTTGCAGAACCGTACGACCCTCCTAGGAATTCTAGAAAATTCGTACGACCTTCCTTTATGAGGTGTTTCA
>ML818229.1:97397-107650 GCA_009831015.1 Picea engelmannii
TGTTAGTTAAATATCGCGCACAGATCTACGGTCCAGGAGCAGGCGCGCTGATGGACGACTCATATTGTTTTTCGGACCCCCCCGACCATTATGTTTTTAACGGAAGGGGGGGGGGTCCGGAATGGATTGTTTTCTGGCGGGCCCCTTTTCCTCTACATGGTAGGAATCCATTGGGTCAGACTCCCACCGCCTCCCACGATCTGACATACCCTGTCACCCCATGACGCCATTTTCCACGTTCTCCCCTAAAGATCACATCTCATTACTCTGTCAGTCCTCTCACCCTGTTACAAGTCTCTTCACCATGGTCAAGTCCCAATCGACTCCCTCCACGTCACCCAGTCGTATATGTTAGTCATTGTCACCTGCCATCTCACGCTCCAAATGACCCGTTGGCAATTTATTACAGGCTAACCTATCTGTTAGCCTGCTGAGCTGTCTCCCGTGCCCAACGGGTATTTGTTCGCTCAAAACTACCTTCACCCGTCATTCCCCCATCATTTACCTTGTCGTCGCACTAGAGAGCATTTTTCCCGTTTTCCTCTCCGTTTCAGTCAGTTGTCCAAAGCCACAATCTTCCCTGCTAACTTTTTGTTTTACTTGCAGGTATTTTTACAGTGATGGCACCAAAATCAAAGAAAACAGAGGCCGAAGAAAATCCTTTCCTCCCGCCTCCTGTCATGGCTAAAGGACATTTTCTTCGACCAAAGTGATGAAATTGGGCTCTGGGAGTCAAACCTTCCCCTGTATCTTTTCACCCAGGTTCACCATTTCCCCGAATTCGCCCTCAAGTGACAGGTCCATTACATCCCTGACCAGAGAGCCATAGTGTCTTCATCAGGAGAAATTCTTTTCCTCATCACACTTGAAACCATTGATTAGATGATGTAGATACCCAGAGCCGAATCCGCCTCACCTTTCAATCTTGAAATCATCACAGAATTGTACCAGAAACTATCATTCCCCCAAAGAGCTTAGATTTTCGAGCTTTTTCTCCCACAGGCCACTCAACTCCCCACTACAAATCCCCCGTATCCTTCCTCCCTGTTCTTAGTGAAGGGAAACCAGGTCATCTCATCGCTCTACGCCCTGCTTGGGTATTTTTCAGATCAATGGGTGGATGAACCCATATTGGGTTTTCTATCCATTTTCTCCATAGATGAGAAACCCACCACTCAGTTCGACTACAACACTTTCCTGGCAGACAACATTCATGAGCAATTCTCAAATTTCGCCACAGAAGGCATGTTTCGGTATTCCTCAATACTGGCTTACATGTTCATTTTCTTCCAAGCGGACAAATTTTCCTTTTCAATGCAGAAGATGGACAAGGATGGGAGGCCATAGGCAGTAACAACGTGGACTTTGCCGCTCAGACAAAACTCTACAGAATTCAGTTTCAAGCAATTTATCGAGCAGTTCTACTATCCCGTGGTGAGCATGCTCAATGACAAACCTGAGCCGAGAATAAATGAGGAAATTCAGAGGATCTTACACCTTTCAGACCTTGCAAAAACGGGAGACTGGTACCTGTACCAAGACCACACAAAAATCAGAGTGTATGGGTGCGAATTGGCTCCATACAAGTTGCCTAAGTATCTTCCCGTGAGGATATTTTCCCTGGAATACATAAGACAAATGATTAACTCAGATGGCATACATGTCGTGTCTTTGAAAAAGAAGCAACAGCTTAGAATTAAAGGGCAAATTGGGTCTTTCATCTGCAATAGCCGAGGTGTCAGGGAGGAAGCAGAGAGATTGCTAAAAGAAATGAAGTTTTTTGTTAGTTTCACATGGCACTATGATCCGTGCGGGATAATTTCTAAGATGAGGATTAAAAATAAAAACATCTTGTATGTTCATACACCTAGGCCCGAGATAGAGAAGTTCGCCAATCAAACAGAATGGGAGCCAAACACTCTGGTTGAAATAGAACAACAGAACCTTTCGGTCACTGTCTCACAGACGACTACACCATAGGTTCCGAAGGAAAAAAGACCTAGGAAGGACACTTCACCTTCCATCACTGAAGTCTCGGCTGAAGATTTCTAATTACACACCAAGAGGCCAAAAACCAGTCATGCACTTGACACGGCTGGTGAATAGGGAATCCAATCCATTACAACTATGGAGGTTGATCGAACGCTCCTTAGTACAAGAAGCAAACAGATCATGACTACAGTGTTGCCGAAGAAGCCCATGGATACTCCACCAGTCAACCAGCCGAGCAAAACAAGACCAAAATTGAGTGTTTTTGAGAAGTACAATATGATAAAAAAGAAAAATCAGATGCTGACCAGCAGCACATATGCTCAGTTCTGGAAGCAAACATCAACTGCACAACACAGACTGTTGTCTGCATTCGACACTGAGAAGGGTAGAATGCACATGGCGTTTTTGCAAGCACAGGTACCAGACCCGAAAGTAATCACCGATTACAAAAGGGCAACGTTCGAATTTCAGACTAAAGATGTGCATCTTGCTGATTAAATGGATCTGCACAGGAAAACTGGAGAAATGGTTTTCTCCACATTGGCAAATGTTTCTACTACTGCCTCTAAGTTACAGGTATTTCTGAGCAACGTCCAGACACAATTGAAACTAGAAAAGATATCATCCTTTGTAAAGGATAATAGGATTAAGATGTTGGAAGAACTGGTCCTCAAGATCGGGTATGATCCCTCGAATGTGAAAGCAGTCGAGGAGATGCTTAAAAAGAAAAATGTCGATATAGCATCTCCAAGGAAACAATTGAAACTGTCACCAACATAAGATTCACAGGCAAAGGAGATAGCTGAGACAAAAGGGGAAAAGGATGAGATGCTCAGACTGATCATGGAGCAGAATGCACAGTTGAAGGAGATGGAAGCAGAACTGGAAAAGTTATTGAAAGAGAAGGAACAATGAAATCCTATGGAAGTCATTCCATTAAGTGCAATTCCATTCGTAGGAGTAAGCACAACATATGCAGCAGAAATTCTCTCAACAACTCCACTGATAGCTCTGGAGAAGACAATAGAACTGGGAAAATCCATGGAAGAGATGAATTTGCAAGAGACAAATATTAGCAGACTTAAAAAAGAGGTTGATAACCTTCAGGAACTCAAGTCTTCTTACCAAGTCAACTACTCCAAGGAAAAACAAACATCAGGCAAGCTCAAACAAGAATTGCAATAGCTTCAAAAGAAATCAGTGGTAGGTAAAACACTTGCTGAGGTCAAGGAAAATGTCTGGATGGATATCACCAAATCCATAAATGAAATATGGCCTATGGTACAAATCATGTTCAAGCAGAACGAACTGGTGCAGATAAGAAAGCAGGCAATTGAAAAGATAAGAGGAGAATTGGGAGAGATGCCCGCAGAAGCCACTAAGATCATCAAATTCCTAAATTCAAAAACCAGAGAAGAGTTAGAGGAGTTGATAATTGAAGATAGGATAGAAACTATCCTGAAAGTCAAGAGGGTCCTAACCAAGAGAGGATTGATGATACAACTGGAGGAAAAGGTCCAGGCTATGGACATAGTAGTGCAAAGGTTTTTCAGCAAAATTGAAGCTCTACAAAAGAAAGGCCTCCCTAGTTTAAGGGTCATAAATGACAAGTTAATGACACTGTCTGATTATAAAAAGAAGCTAGCCACTGTGGCTAAAGATAGTTCGAAGTTCTTAGGAATACAGGGCAGTATCACAGGAAAGGCGTTTTTAGAAGCTTTCCAATCAGACATCAGCATACAACACGAGATCCAATACATTTTCATCATCAAGCCAACTTTTGTCAAATATACGGAGATGAATGAAGTATACCGAAGATTGCTCAAAGTCAGCGTTCCCAGTAACCTTCGATGGGAAGAGTTATGCAGTCCGATCGAGTAGGCGATGAGGTGTCTAAGCCTAGTCAGCTATCCAGTCAGACGAGGTCGTGCAGAGGCCTCGCCAACAGTTCACCCCAGAAATCAGCATGAAGTTTCAACACATCATCAAACAGTTTCCTAAATTTTTGTATCTTGTTAAGTTAGCTAGCTAAATTTATATTTGCCACGTCCCGATATTTAATGACAGGGTCGTATGTAATTTTGATTATAAATACTTCAAACTTTAAAGTATTGAGGGTTGATCTTTACGCCCTACAAGCTACAAATACTGTAATTTTTATCAAGAGATCTTCCAGTAATACAAAGAGACGTTTTACAGGATTCTTGCGTGTTATTCATTGGTGACGTTTTATCTTCTATGTTGAATGTTCTTCTAGCTCGGTTGTCATATTATTTTCCAATCTAATCTTTTAAAAGTAACGCATGTTGCAGGATTTATCTTTGTATACCCTGTTTTCCGACTTCGAAAGGTTTTAATGTTTATCTTCTGATATTACAGTGAAGAAATTCTTAAATGCTTCTTCATTTTAATTGATATTCTCATCTTTTCTGCTATTCATCACTTTATTGCCAAAGAATCCAACGAATGCATTATCTTGCCCTGTGAAAATAATCTTTTGTTTCTGTTTAGATTTCTATCTTTACAATATAGACCCCATAGCCTAATGGATGTGTAAAGCCCTTTTCAACCAACCTAACAAAAACAACAAACCAGTCAATCTCATTTTATTTTATATAACTAGCCTAATATCTCAAAGTTAAAACATAGCTAAATCATACAGAGAGATCCCTCTCTGAAACTGGTAGGGCTAGATTCCAGTTTCAAAGTGGTTGGATAAAGTTACCTCTTGTAAATTTCTTCTAATCTGACAACCTCTGGGAATTTACAGAGCATTAACAAGACCTCTTGATAAAAATAATGATAGAAAGTGCTCATCTTATTTGCGCTCATGATTACCTTATGAGAAAGATTCTATAGGTTGAGAATAATGGGAGATCCTAACTTGTTTCTACATGCAACTAAGGGATGTTGGGTGTGTTAGCAATTTGATTTTAAAACCGAGAAAAATGTTTATTTTATTAAACATATTAGTTTACTCTTGCTACACCTAGATTTTAATTTATTACTCCAAATACAAGCCACACACAACTTATGTTATATTTCTATATATGGGCATAATGATTATTATGTTGAATGTAATACTCCACTAGCAAGGAATGTGGAACATGTTATTTCAGTGCTAAGTGTTAAATGGACATATTATTGCTATGAAATTCATATGAGAGGTTGATTCGACTTTGAGTTTGGAAATGGTATGTCATGTTTTATGAATATTGGATTTATGATGGTCGATATTCTATGTTTGGAACAAGGTTTTTGGGAGTTTGGTGCACCCCATATTTGGTTGTGGTTGATGGAATTTATTTTGAAAAGAGGGGAAGCGGCGTGCATTTACTGCATGTCGTTCTTACCCTATCTCGAAGCCACCACCTTCATTATTCTCCTTGCATTCGTTTTTGCTACTTTGGTTAGTAGCGCCTCAGTTGTACTCGACCATTGGCGAAAACATAGTTGTGCTCTTTATCTTTCTAGCATTTTACTTACAGGTATGTTGGCTCGTACCTCTCCATTCATAAATTGTTAGCTCCGCTCCAGATAAAATCGTTTTGTTGTCTCTTAGAGTTTGCATGCAGAATGTGTTTGTTTTCCAAAGCTTACAGTGGATTGTTTGTGGGCATTCTGGCCATATAAGAAATCTTCGATTTGGGTTTCTTCATGTTGGCATTTGAGTGTTTCAACTAAAATTATTATCCGAAATTCTATTTTGATTGAAATATTTGGTCGTATGGTGCCTATAGCAAAGGTGGTATTGTGGTATGACTATTGGAAAAGGTCTCATGGTGAATGCGTTCAATTTCTCTCTTTTCTTGTGGTTTATTTTTAATAGGTTTTTCTCTTTAAAACAAAAGGAACAGTCAGGCTCTGTGACTGTTGTACCCTCACCTCATACCGAGACTATAGAAGATATGTAGTTTCATTATTACCATGGTTTTTGATGAAATAATGGCCCGTGTATTTTGTCTGGTAGACGCTTTGGGAAGTTTGTAGAAAATTTTGTGAAGGAGAGGAATTGTTTTTGGTTTTGATTGCAGTCACTCTTCAAAATCTATGCCCGTAGGCTTGCTCCAAGACTTGTTTCCCCATCCAATAATGTGGGCATGTAAATAAATATTAACCCAGATTCGAAATCTTGGTTAGTTGTTTTGACCAAATAGTGGGAAGATTGATTCGACCCGCAGAACCGTGGCTCACTTGTTGTTTACCCATGAGGAAATTTTGTCAACTTGAAGTTGATGAGGGTTTGGTGCTCACCATGTTCGCATTGGGGTTTTGAACCCAATTTGTTTGCATTTGTTATTTGAGGTTGTGATGTAAATGTTATATAACAAAAAGATGATAGCTTTATGTTTATCTTCCTCGTGATGTTTTGAGGCATTTTGTTATGATTATGATTGAGTCAATTGTTTTGTAAACAATCTCCTACAAAACGTTATGCTAGTTTTTAAAAGGAAAAATGAAATTCCTAGGTATAGTAATCTTGTAAATTTTCCTTGAGTTTTGTATTGTGCAGTGTAAAAATATTGTTGCCATGTTATGGATTCTATTTGTTGAAGTTTAAAAGAGTGTTATGGCACAAACAAAATTTGGTGGAAGTTTTGGAAATAAATGTGCATGGAAAACAATGGATATTCAAATGATTTTCTGGATATTGGCAATGTTGATTTTAAAGCCAATGAATGTTATTTCTTGTAACAGAACAATAATCACTATTATTTCCATTCATTGTCTCATTTTTCATTCATTATACGCCCACGAACTTCCCAATAACATTTAATACATCCCCTATTCTATTATCTTGAATTTCAATTTTAAAGGAAAAGGATTAAAGAGGATTGTGTTGATGTATTTGGTAGCTCTGGGAGGTATTCACCTCCAAGAGACCTCCCACGATGATATCATGAGAAGAGAAAACCCCAAACACTATCGATGAGACACGAGGATACAAGTCGGCCCTATTATAAAAGTAATTTATATGTAATATATACAAGTCGGCCCTATTGTGACGAGACATGTAATATGAAAAGGTGTGACCTTTCATTGTCATGGACTTGTATATATTTGTGTCACTCATCCTCATTTGTATTATCATAACACACTCACATTCACCCTTGTATATCATAGTTTGTCCCTTGATCTAGTGCGCATCTTCCTCAGCCTACTATGCGCAAGTTCTACAGAGCAGTTTTTGTATTGTGTTGGTGTATTTGGTTACACTTCATCCCTTTCTGTATATGGGTGTCTTTCTCCTAGATATCTTTCCGTAGTAGATCTCCTGCTTTGCTCAGGGGTAGCACTTGAGGATGCCTATGGTTGGGTGGCAATGAAAGAGCATTTCCTATGGAAAAATGAGCCAACCCATTTGGTTTTTGTAATTTGTTCTTGGTTAATCTTCTTGAGATCCTGATTATTTACTGTTGTTGTAAACCACTCTAACATTCAAAAATTCAACATGGAATCAGAGAAGGTCTTGAAAATGACCAATTGCATGAAAGCTAAGGACTGTTAGAGCCCTGTTGCTAGCAGAAGAGAAGGGTCGATCCCCTTAACCGTCCTGTGATGAAGTTTAAGGGCTGCTACAACAAGAAAGTACTACTTTCTTCTAAGATAAATTGCAAGTATCTTTTATGTGGCAGTTTGAAAGGTTGTAGGATAAATTTCTGAGATGAATTACATACCTGATTTCAGAGGCATAATCAAGGTTGAGTTTAAGCCTAGTTTGAGGTATATTCCAACAAATGTGTGGTGGATTTATGAGGTAAATTCCAATGAATTTATGACAGATTTCTGAGGTATATTCCAGTGAATTTATGGTAGACCTATGAGGAATATTCCAATGTAAGTTTGGTATAGTCTTGGACTGCCTATAAAGCGTGTCTGAGATCCATCCTTTATGAGAATTAAAGGTCTATTTTGAAGACTACAAGTGTGATGAATCTGGGAGTTTTTTTCGGTATATAACTGAAGTTTACAATGAGAAGCATTCGAACATATTCAAGACAGAAATTGTGATATCGTTTAAGGCCTGCCTCTGAGAGATCTTTTACAAAATTCTGAGATGGAAAAAGATGAGTTTTGAAGCCTGACCTAAGACTATTATGAGGCTACTCATTTGTGGATGAAGTTGCACCAGAACCGGATAATGCTACAATTTCAGAGGAGGAGGGACCTGTGTAGATCTCGAGGAATCTCAAATCTAGTACACTCATAGGATCACCGCACTCTCCCTAGTAAAGAAGACTCCATGTTTGATTGTTTTAAATTTATCATGCCTCTAACCTACATTTCTAGTACATATGAATTGCTACATTACAAGTAGGTCTTGTAGTTGTGATAACAAGTTTTTAATTTCTTTAAAGTTATACTAGAGATGTACTTGTTCATCTCCCCTCTAGGAGATATTATTGTTTTCTTGTTTGTTCTTGTTCCAGGCAAATTATCTTGTTAAGTTCCATGGAAATATTGTTGTTCTTGTTCCTTGTTCTGGGCAAGTTACCATAGAGGCATGTCACTAGTGATAGCTCTAAGAGGGAGCTATAGTGACGATTGCAGAAGGAAACTTATTGGATGATCTCTGGTTTGAGACATGAAGCAGTCTGACCGGAGTTTGTACATATTGACAGTTCAACCAGTTATGGCATAAGAGACTTTTTCATTTTCATTATAGAGCTCTTCCCGTTCTAGGGAAGATGGTGACGAGGTTTCCACAACTCTGTGTTAAGCATGATGACATTTGCAGAGGTTGTGCTCTTGGCACGAATGCCAATGAATATTTTTCGAGCAGTGACAACAGATCCAAGGGGATCTTGGATTTTGTGCATTCATATTTGTGTGGGCCTATGAAAGTTGCTTCCTTGAGTGGATTTGGTCTCATGGATGAGACAATGGCAGTGACTGTGATAGGTTGGTTACAGTTACAAGTTGGACACTTTAGGATATTTGGGTGTTCAATTCACATTCATGTACCCAAGGAGAAAAGGACGAAGATAGACCTTTCAGTCAGGAAGGGTACATTTGTTGGGTACCATGAATCGTTGAAAGCATATCAGATCTACATCTCAGGTCAGAGACAGATTGAGGTGAGAAAGGATTTTTCCTTTGAGGAGGAGGTATCCTTTAGGATATCTAGAGGATCTCAGATGTAGATAGATAGTGAGACGTAGGAGGAGATGGTGTCTTCTCCCCCTCACCCCTCAATAGTTCAGAGGGAGTCAATTGAGCCTGTTGATCCAATTGATCCAGTACATCATGTTGATGTTCCTAGAGATATTGTAGTGGGAAAACAGATGCCTACCTGGGCTCATCAAACTCTGTAGCAGGAAGAGAAATATGTGCTCCTTGTGGTACTTTCACAGAAAGTAAGAGACATCAGAGATTCTCAAGCTATGTTGCAGCCATGAGCCACATCATTGATTATGAGCCTTCCAGTTATGAGGAGGCATCTAGTTAACCAGTATGGATGGATTCCATGATGGAGGAGTATCGGTCCATCATGAAGAATGATGTGTGGGATATTGTTCCAAGACCTAAAGGGAAGTCTGTGGTGACTTCCAAGTGGATTTACAAGATAAAACATGCATCTGATGGGAGCATCAAGAAGCACAAAACAAGATTTGTAGCTAGAGGATTCTCTCGGGTGGAGGGAATAGACTATGAGGAGACCTTTACTTATGTTTCTTCATATACCTCCATTCAGACGATTATTGCACTTGCTTCAGCCTTGGGTTGGAGATTACATCAGATGGACGTGAAGACAACTGTCCTCAATAGCAAGATTGAGGAAGAGGTGTATATCAAGCAACCGGATGGTTTCGTGATTCATGGGAAGGAGTCCCATGTTTGCAGGTTGAAGAAGGCCCTATATGGACTCAAGCAGGCTCCTTTCGCTTGGTATGCAAGGATTGATGGATACCTGATGAGTTTGGGTTTAAGCAAGAGTGTTGTTGATGCCAACCTATAATATTCTTAATGGTAAGTCCCTGATTTTTATCATGTATGTTGATGATTTATTTCTCACCGAAGCAGAGCATCTCATTGCTTGGTGCAAGCATGAGTTGGCCTCTGAATTTGATATGAAGGATCTTGGCATGATGCATGACTTCTTGGGACTTGAGGTGTGACAAAGAACTGATGATATCTTCCTGAGTAAGGGGAAGTACACAGTTGAGATCTTGAGGAGATTTGGGATATTGGACTGTAAGTCCATGACCACACCGATGGTGATGAATCTGAAGAAGTTGAGTGAGTCTTCTTCTGATACA
>ML818230.1:0-13148 GCA_009831015.1 Picea engelmannii
GATATTGGAATAAATAAGATGTACATGAAAATTTGTGACATAAATAGCTAACTGGCAACAAAATCAAGAAGCTAAACATCAATGGCGTGATGTTCATCGTTTCACCCCTAGATAAAATGTATAGAATGGTGCTTGGGTTAGATTACTGGTATCAGAGAAGGGCAACTTTCTTCTGAATCCTTAACCTTAGGGTCGTACAGTTATAAGTGTGTGTCTTCCCTTTTCCTCTTCTTAATTTCTATCCAACCCTTTCTCATCAGGGTTTGAAACATACTGTTTAAATCTGATGAAATCTCAACGAATACTGTCCTGTCATCCCCCAACCTGCTTATCCAAAGAGATCTTTTTTCGTTTCTTTTTCTGAACAGTCTATATACTTTTGCTTCTGACACTCCCTAAAGGAAATGCTAGGCAGAGAGAAATTCACCTCTTTTATTTTTGACACTCCCTAAAAGGGATGTCAGGCAAAGATAAATTTACCTGAGGAAGGCTGAAGAAATTCACCTCTTTTGGTTCTGCCACTCACTAAAGGGGTGCTAGAAGGGAGAAATTTACTCTCGAGGGAAACTCCATTTCAATCACTGGCTCATAGTCGTCTCCAACCACATCACAGGATGATTAGGGTCATCTATATTGGAAGACTTAACAAGAAATTTGGAATTAGTTTTTACTTGAATATATTTGTATTAAGAAAAGAAAAGTGCATTTTACAGTCCCAGTGGAGCCATCAACTCTTCATGCATCCATGTAATGGTGTATTGAATTTAAATGATACACTAGGAACATCGAATAATAAACACTTGCACAAGCCCAAGCTAAACTCAGGTTTCATATGCACTTCACAGTTACAGTGTTTGAAAATACATATCTCAAACCTATGTTGCACGGGGACTCGTCCCAAAAAAAAAAAACTGTGTACCCGTTGTTCTCGCGTATCGGGCACTTGGATCCTTAGGAAACTTACCCAAATTGTTGGGGACTTTATTGGGGACTCAGGGACTTGCTGGCTGTCCCCAAAACATTCCCGACATATTTCAGACATTACGAACAGATTTCAAAGATGTTCTAGGCAGATTTCATGGATTTTTTTGGGCAGATTTTGGGGATATTCAGGGCATATATCTTCAGTCTTGACAATCATGGAAATTGATGATTGAACAATAAGATCATTTTTCCCATCCATTATTTTTGTATTTCATTGAATCTAAATCTGTTTTAAAAGTTGTAGCTTAAAACATGGGTTTTGTATGATGGGTTTTGATTTGGGTTTCTGGTGATTTAAATATTGTATTTTCAGCGACAAGGTTACAACAAAGAAAGTTTCCATGTCAAAAAAACAAGAAATGCAACATTTCAAAGGGCTGATCCTTATGGTTACTGTTCTTGTTCTTCTCATTTTTCTGGTCATCTTAGCTTTTACATATTGTACATGGGTTTTCAGGAGTCGTTCAATTATAGTGCTTCCACCATCCCAACCTCGAGTGTTATGAAAACAATCAGATAGTACCGACTTCGATTGGGCACTAAATATTTGAATAAATTCCTATTCAATCACATTCTTAATTTGAAATATGAATCTAATCTCTTTACAGAACCAAAGTGTTTTATAGTGGTTTTTAACACAACTATAAAAATCTGCAAAACCTATTGAGAAGGGAATGTCTTTTATGTTTCAACATAATTGTCATTAACAAGAAATATGAGTAAGAAAAACCGCCATAGAGACATTTCTCATTTAATTTTCCTAAAGCTAAACTACATTTTGCTCTTGTCTAGCATCCAATAATGAAATGTCACTCGGCCCTTTTTTAAATTGGTCAAGCTTTTTCAGAATTGGCAAGTGTAAAGGCTGTGAATAATACTGTATAGCATATAGCTTGATATGCTTACAAGCTTGAAGCAACTACAAATGTTTATGATGACTTTTAATATTTTTTGATATATATATATATATATATATATATATATATTATTGCCGTCCCCAATCCATCGTTCCCTGAAAAATTTGGGAATGCACTCTAGCCATCCCAGGACACATCCCTGCCATTCCCCATCCCAAAAACCAATGCAACATAGTCTCAAACATATCAATTATTGGAAAGATTAAATGATTTGTGCTATTTCTAACAATATTGTTTTAACAGCAGTTGCTTTGAGCGGGCTGGACCTCACTATCTACACCATTTTTTATATTCTAAGGCCAGTGTTACTTATATCACTGAATTCTGAATTACATATGAGGCCGAAGTTTCACCAGCTCAGAACCAAATTTTTTAATTTGTTAAATTCATTGTTGATTTGTAAGGGACCGCTGCAGACATCCAAGCCTCTGTAAGGGCCACTGCAAACCTTCCCCAAGCCCCCTGTGAGTGAGAACGTAACTAGCTAAAACAAAGTCAAAACATCTCAAAATCAATCTCCCATTTATTGTCTGTACAGTGGAAAGACAATCGTCTCAAAATCAAATTTTCCACATTTTTGTCTGGAAAGTCAAAAATCATCTCAAAATTAAATTCACCATTTCTGTCTGGAGAGAAACTTTGTACAAGACATGCTGAAATTTTTTGAATGGCAATAGCCTTTATGATGTGATAAGGGTAATAATCAAAATCAAATTCCCCATCTTTTGCCTGAAGAAACGCTTCGTACATCAGACACTGAATTTTACTTTTATTTTTAAGCTAATAGCCTCTGTGATGTGATTAGGGTAATAATCAAAATTAAATTCTCCTTTTGTCAGGAGAGACGCTTTGTACATAAGACACTGCAATTTTTTTAGTGCTAATAGTTTCTATGATGTGATTAGGGTAATAATCAATTATTTACCTGCACATTAAATTTCAAAACCCGTCTGATATGAAATGGATTTCATCATTGTCTCAAAATTAAAATGGCGAACAACAAAGCTTATTGCTGCACATTAAATTTCAAAACCCGTCTGATATGAAATGCATTTTATAGTGGGCTCAAAATTATAATGACGCACAACAAAGAATATTGCTGGTTTGTGAAAAAATAGTTAAGGTTCAATGTATAATGTAAAAAAGAAGCTAACAACTTGCTAATTAACATCATATTATATTAATTTAATTAAATATAAAAAAATTAATACCAATCCATCTGAACCCCATAGCTTTTAAGCAACAAGACGTTTACAGCTTTTATTTTAATTTCTCTCAACCCTGGATCTTTTAAACAACAAGAAGTCTACATGTAAGTCTTACTACATTCATCATTTTAAAATATTCAATATTCATTAACCAAAAACTTAAGACTAAGTAAAACCTTCTTTCAATGAGAATTTGCCAACTCGATAACAAAAGTGTACTCAGAAACCCATCTGCAGAAAGAAGACATTCGCTGTTTTGAGGGGACTAAACCTAGAATGCCCAATTCTAGGCAACAAGTCACCCCCCACCAGGAAGAGGGGAAAAGAATTCTTTTGCTCCACTTAATTGGAAGCAGAAAATTTGCCCAAGGTTTTTAAATTTTTTTGTGCAGACACGGACACAGACAGCGACAAACACACACAAGAAACCATAATAACAATAAACGATTCTCTGTTAACATGAGCTGCAGTTTGTAATTAGATTTTATGTTTAAGTGTAGAATGAAAGAACTTTAAAAAAGGCAAAACTAGTCTCGTGTTGTAAATGAAATAATTTTGTGGGAAATTGACGGTATTTGAGAAATTCAGTTATGAAGTTAAACTTACTGTAAAATTACTACGAGTAACAGAAAAAAGCAGCCCTCTGCACTCAGTCCTGGAAGTTTAAAATGCTTCATAGTTGCAGCATATTGAACCGAATTTCACACTTGTACAAAAACAATCTAGCATAGAACTAATAAGAAACATGGTCTTACTGTGATTTGAAAGATCTCAAACTAGATTGATTGAGATCCAAACAAGATAACTTAATTAGTTAAAGAAAAAGTGGGTACAGAAGGTCCAAGCCTCAAGAAAGTGTGACCGACTATATGAAGAATTTTACAGAGCCTCCGTAAAAATAACTAAATATAAAAGCAAATTTGCTTTCAACGAACATTGAATATCCACGATGCAGAAGCAGATCAGACAGATCCTAAACACTGCACATTTTAGAAATTTTAGAAAAACAGAAAGATTACATGCCATAAATTGGAAATAAGAATAGCTTTGCCATTACTTAAAAGGGAGAATAATTGGAATACTTGAAAGGAAAAATGATCGGTTTCCAAGGAATTACCTTGAATTTAGTACTGGAAAAACAAAACGAAGCATGATGACAAGGTGCAGTAAAGAAGACTGCAGTTGCATTCCAAAATGATTTACAAAATAGAGTTCCAGAGACCAAGAGAGTGTTCATTCATTGCAAGTCAATGAATGCTCTCAAGTGCAATATTCAAAATACAAAAAGAAATTCAAAATTCTACAGGTGCAAAGACTGCAGGAGAGGAGACAGGTCACAAGATCGCTGTTCATACTTCTTCAAAAAGGGATGCAAAAGCAGTCCATGTGCAGTATGGCGAAGTAATGCATCCTTTTGTAGGCAACATCTGATAAAACTCTGAAACTCTGGAGATGCATCAGGTGGCGGGGATGGAGGGTCGCCCAAACAGATGGCCACCATTAAAGTAGGCCAATCAGGCCTCTGCCCCGGGGACAGACATGGGAACCTTCCAAGCGCACACTCCAGTAAAGATAATCCCAAACTCCATATATCTGCAGAGCACCCATCATACTTTCCACCATACCCATCAGGATCGAACCTCTCAGGACTCATATAAGCACAAGTGCCCACGAAGGAATTACACTGAGCCAAAGTGTGAGCCAACACAGTGCTGACACCGAAATCGGCAATCTTGACTTCTCTTCTCTTGTTGATCAGCAAATTGGAGGGCTTTATATCACGATGAACAATTTTGTTCTGGTGCAAGTAAAACAAGCCCTTCAGCACCTGCCTGGCAACCTCAGCCAAATAGTGTTCTGGGATTTTCTTGTGGGCTTGAAGAACCTGCGCAAGGGTTCCACCGTCCATGTACTCCAACACAAAAGAGATCTCTCCTCCTCGATCGAATATGCCATAACACTGCACGATGTGTGGAGAATTCGCCCTTCGGAGAATCTCCATTTCCCTCATTATTTGCTTTCGGACAGCAAGCTCGTGCTTTTCCTGAATGATTTTGAGGGCATAAATTTTTCCAGTCTTCACATGCTTAACCTTGTAGACCTTACCACTGCTCCCACACCCCAAAGTTGAAATCTTCTGGAGATCTTCCAGAGTAACTTCTTCAAGAGGAACACAGGGCAACTTGCAGGCACCATTCATGTTAGGGGGCTTCGGCAGCGGAAGTGGCAACGGCATTGGCAACGGCATTGGCTTAGAAAATGCGTCTTCCCGAACTGGGATTGGCAGCTTCAATCCCACCTTCGCTTTCCTCTCCCTTGAACTCATCCTCCCACAGAAACAGAAGCTTGCCTCTGCCTATGTATACCCTCTTTCTCTTCACAAGATTATCTCAGACAAGGAGAGACAATACCTATTTCAGGAATCTCCCTAACAATCTGCTCAAAACAAAACGAAAACCCTGAACCAAACCCTTCCAAAAGTTAGCAGAACCCCCCTAGCTAATCTCTTCCGTCAGCTTTCCATGTTCCCAACTATTCTGAAACCCCATCTATCAAAACCAATTTGCGGACAATTTCTTCACAACAAAACTAAATTGTCCACAACCCACATACCTGATTGAGTTACCATTTAACGAACCCAACAATATTTCTCAATATTCTTTAATTAGCTACAGTCCACGCCAGCAAATTCGCAGTTACAATTTTCTCTTAGCAAACTATATCGTCCACGCCGAATTGGATGCATCAACGAAAACCACATTCACTAATGCCCTCAATGATGAAATTACACAGAAAACAAAGAAAAAAAACTTGCCTTTTAACCACTTGAGAGCAGAAAATCCTTCAGTCTATGCCCGAAACGCCTGCTCCCGGCCTTTGCCTATTACAGGCCGAGCCAATTCCTTCCGCCAATTTTATCAAAACCACCAAACTGCTAGAACCCCAGTCACTCAAAAGAAATTGCACACCACAAACCTTCGAATAACCCGCTACAAATCTCTGTCAGAAATCTCTAATCTGCCTGTCAGTAACCAGGCGAGCACAAACCCAGAGCTCCAACGATCTCGAGACAAAATGGAAACTCGTTACAACTGAACCAAATATGGAACTGGGTGTTGTGTTTTCTTTGCGAAAAAGGAAAATGGGGAATCCAGATGAGATGAGGGCAGCCAAATGCCAGCTACAACGAATGGAATCGATTCGCTTTGAGCCAACAACCACCGTAGTATGTACACTCTTATTTATCAGCCCCCAGTCCCCGTCCCCACCAAACTGTATAAAAAAATAAAATAAGCGAATTCATCCCCCCAACGAAACCGGAATTTCGGAGCTGCCCACTCCTCACGATATCTACGCCACTACCCCGTCTGTATCTTTACTCACAAGTCAAATTCCATTGCATTGGATTTAGTAATATAACCTTGTCTCTGTCATGATGGGGGCATACACACAACTCTCCGGGCCGGTCCGGTTATCTAGAGTAACCGATAGACCGTCGGATAGACCGTCGGATGAGGGCGAGGGTGTTGGTGGATATGCGTTACAGATGCATTAATGGGCATGTACCCGTGGGCCCCAGGACCCCTTTTTCTTCGTCACGTGCATCATGCCAATGACAAGAGCAAGAAATGAATGGGTATGCCTCTTTCCATGCACCTCACCCCGCTCTCCTCCCACCCACTTGAAGAGCCAACGTCCAAACATTGAATCTAAGCACCTTGTGACTTTGCATTGTCAACCACACCTATTCAGCTGGGCGGAGTGGGCATTGGTTGTCTTCCACCATTAAATCTCCCACAAGTAATTTCCATTTCCACTCTCCCTTTTTGCATTAATGGGTGAGGATAAGCACAAGTAATTTCCATTTTTACTTTCCCTATTTCTATTAATGGATGACTGAAACAGAATGCTATTAATGGGTGAGGATAAGTGTTGTCGAGTGAAACAAAATGCTATGACCAATTTTAACAATTTGTTGTAAAGTGAGTTCTGACCAATAACATTCGCTGCAATTCGTTGTAAAGTTGATAACGTTGTTTGGATAGATTATTCAAGTAGGGATGTAGCAAAGATTTAGACAAAATCCTTTCAAGAATTAATTTATATTTAATGAATTATGGTTTTATGGTTATTGAATTATAATTAGTGAATTATGGTTTAGTTATGGACAATTTTTTTTATAATTATAAAAAAGTATAAATTTAATAGTGATCCTGATATTTTTTTAATATCTTTTGTAGCAAAAAAATAATGAAAATGGTTACATTTATTATTATTATTATTATTATTATGTAGAGAATGTAGTATTACAATGCACACATTACATATCACTTGAAATGTCATTTTACAAAGCTTCTATCACCATTGTCATTTTGTCATGTAGTAGTATGGGTTGTACAACATTTACTATTGTCCTACATATGTTCGGTGTTATTTTATGGCAACATTTTTCTATACTCCACTATATATGTCCTCTCCAACAATTAAATATATGTGGAATTTTTTGATAATAAAAAAAAAATGTTTCTTAATCTATGTGGTTGGAAAATTATGCTCTTCCATAATTGTTTTGAGAGAAGTTGAGGATTGTATAGATAATTCGGAGAGAACTTTGTTACTTCATGTCTATGTTTGTGTAATATTTTGAAAACGAGAAGTGAATTGACAGGTTATGTATGCATAATTGTTGGAGATAGAGATAGTTGATTGCATATTACTTACATCGTGAACTTTGTCAATTCAGAAGTTATCTATGAAGTGCAATTCCATGAGTTGATGTGTTAATATCCTCTTTCACTATAATGCTAACATGGCCTAGAATTTCAATGGCATGTCTTTGTGGGTTGTTAGCTCGTTGTTGTTATATGTGATATTGCAACTCTAGTTCATGGATGTTATGTGATATTTCAAGCTATCTTATTACATTGGCCGACAATGAACTTTTGCATTAATTTTAAAATGTTTTATATGTGTTTTTTGGAGATGACATTGTCAACACTAAAAAGTGGAGCAAATAGTCCTACCCAAATTTAAGGGGTTAAGCAACAAGTTGCCCATCATTTCCCCCTTATAGATGTGTTACATTTTATTGGATTTCTCCTTTATAGGTGTTGAACGGAAATCCTTATCTCGATTGTAGATTATGTGTATCTAACGGACATGGAGCAAAGTCAACGGAAGTCAACAAGTGACTTTACTCCATGTTCAATGGATGAACGGAATCTACAATCGAGTTAAGTTCAGGTGTGTTGAACTATAGGTGTTGAACGATAGTATATACAATTGTAGAATATAGGGTTTCCATGGCACCACCCTAAATCAATATGCATGATGTTGTTATTCTTATCAACTCTTATAAATTTACTTTTTCATGGAAAACCTCCTTGAGGAAACCTTCCATGGACTTCCTCCCATTTCGTGAAAGGTACCCAAAGTAAATGTTGTGAATGGGCAACATGTATGCCTAACCTAAAGGGACTAAGGTGGATTCAACCTCATGAACTCCTTGACCAATTTGACTTTGACATAACAAGTCACGCCACTTAAGCTAACCCTTAGAGCTATCAACTATTATATATATATATATATATATATATATATATATATATATATATATATATATATATATATATATATATATATATATATATATATATATATATATATATCCAAATTTTAATTCATTTTTGAAAGAATTTATTTAATTATATGTTTTCATTGCTTTAAGGTGTTATAGTTTGTTAAACAACATGGAATGTGAAACATGACATAAATCTATTTTTTCAAGGATATTATCTTAGACGTGGTAATAAATGTCTTTTAATTTATATTTTATATGTGAAATCCGGTTTATTTATAGTGTTTTGGATGTTTTCATTTTGAATACTTTTATAGATTTGAGATTTAAGGGGTTTGGGAGAGAAAAAATATTATCATAGATTTAAGGGGTTTAAGATCAATTGGTCTATTGGATCTTAAGAAGGTAAGAGATTACTTTGATTTCTTTAAAATTGCATCTCTGTGCTCAAAAAACATTGAGAGAAGCATTCCAAGATCACCATAGTTTGATGATTTAGGAGGTTAGGAAGGTCTCTATTGTGGCAAAAAAATTTAAATTGGGATATAATATGGGTATAGACAAGGCAATCTAATAGGAAGTGTTTTTCATCTTCTGCCCTCCTAGTGTCACAAAGTTGATAGATTATTTCATCCCACAGTGTTTTGGGAATTGTCCAACACTCGGTTTCACTATGTAGCTCGTGAGAGTTTGTTCTTATTTTAGCAATGTTGATTTTCTTCTTTACACATCTCAAAACCGAGAGATATTTTTGATCTTCTAAATTAGGGTTGGCATCCTCCTTGTAGTATCTTAATTTCCTTTTATCCATTAATTCTTTACCACACCACATATTCTCTTTAAATTTAGAAGTGATAATATTTGTAATATTATCGATATTCTGCATGATGGCTTCTTCTTGTATTCCATAATTATTTACCCAAGATTTGGCATCTTTATGCCATCCCTACTTGAGCTATAGGTGGTTTTGGCTAGAGTTTGAAGCAATTTTGGGGAGCCTCTTGCCATCCATGTTGTTTATCTTGCTCTTGTAAGTTAGGTATCTAATCATAGCAATGCTCTCAATAGGAGAAATACTTGTTTCTATGAGGAGGATATGATAGGGTGTAATGCTCTTAATTTTGAGATTATAAATTATAAAATTATTTTGGATCTGTTAGATCTTTCTCCAAGATTCTCTAGATGTACAACAACCCCAAACTTCACATCCATATAAGATAATCAAAGTAACGAGAGTGTGAAAGATGAGTTTCTTTTTATCCCAAAGCCAAAGGTCCACTGATTTACAATTGTTTTCAAGTCCATTATAAGTTTTTCACCCTCCATTTATCTTTTTTTCAATGCTATAGTTCCAATTGAGCTTGTGGTGAATATTGATGCCAAGATTTGTATGAAGACACTTCCTCCACGCTATTATTGTCATAAACAAAAATATCGTAGATGATCCTTTTAAATTTAATTATCATAACCTTTATTTTCTGAATGTTCACAATCATACCCATGTTACATACATTTCTGTAAATCAAAAACCTAATTCTTCTTCATCAAAAATAGTAAAATCACATAAATATATTAAAACTTGGTTTTAAAAAAAAGTCGGCCATATGACCATGAAGCAAAACATGTTAATATTAAAGAATGGTCCATTACTACATGTTAATATTAAAGAATGATCCATTACTATCCCACATTGAAATTATCTCTCTACCAAAGGAACCGAGTGCGCCAAAGGTATTATTGTTGTACATATCCGACGTTTACCAATCCGATTGTCGGTGCCCTTTAAAACAAACGCAAATCAAACATTTCTTTCAAGCCTCTAGCAATGTTAGGCGGTCGATAAACTCTAAGGATTTCATGGGTTCTAGAAAATTTCAAGGAGTGTACAAGATTATGTGTTCAACTAGGGCCACATGTTTAATAGTTATAGAACCCAGGAAACAACAACATTCAATATATATTAAAAAAATAGTTGACATAGACTTATCTTAATCATATATATTTAAAAAAGTTGACAACCATATATATTAAAAGAAATTGAGATAGACTTATCTTAATCATAGATATTTTAAGTAATAAAGTATCCACGCTTGTTTTTTCTTTATATATTTTAATATTTAATTTATACTATTATATGCAATCAGTCTTTTATATATACATATAAATATGTGTACATCGATATTATAATATTTATGTCACATTAATGTTTATTAAATATTATTTTATTTTTTGTTTAGGTGTTATTCATTAATAACACCAAAAGTGTTTTGGTAATATGGTCGGAGGTCGTATTCCTATACAAGGTAATATTAATATTAATTTACATATGTTTGTTATTAATGCAAAAAAATGATTTAGATTTCTATGTGGCATTATAATTGTGGAGTATCTTTAAAAATCTTGGGATGAAATTTGTATAATCTACAAATAATAATTTGATTGGAGGGTGAGCAAAGTTCATAGGTGTATATGTGCATGTGTGGCATTGAATATGTCTTGTTTAGAAGTGATATGAGGAAAATTATAAGCATTTGTAGGTGTAAAGTTAAGACAACTCTATATTTGTGAAATTAAATTGTTAGAATGCACACTATGAAAATTGAAATCAACAAAAATGCATATTATTGAATATCATTGGACAAATAAAATAGCCATAAAAAAATTAGTTCTAAAAATCTCCTATTATTACATTATTTATCATAATTTCAAAAGAACAAAACCTTCATTTGAGATTCTAAACAAAGATAAGAAAACCATAAAATAAGATATTGAAATTAATAATAGAGAGACTCTACAATAGAGATGAATACCCACCTTAAATCAATGGACATAGGTCACATTTGTGTTAGTGCATGGCCTCTTTGCTCGCAGATCACATACATGAAATATGGAGAGAAGTTGAAATCACAATGAAAGGTGATAAAGGTGTGAAAGGTATATTTAATGATGTCGTCAACTGACGTCCCATCTAAATATTATGTCTACATAAATGTAGGACATGAGGCCAAGAAACATGACACGTATCATTAGAAATTGTCCCGCCTTAATATGACTATGACCAATTAACACCTATTTTTTTTGCACATTTAATGCATAGTTACTGAGATGGACACCTTCTAAATCATGTATCATAATATTTTAATTTAAAATATTTTTAACTTTCATGGATTTAATTCTCTACTTGATTTCAAGTGACTTAGACTGAAACCGTGGGAAGGTTGTTGCAGCCCGTGGGAAATCTGTCTAATTGGAGGTAAATCCTTTCCCCAAGTAAATTACACTATCTATTATAAATCCAAATAAACAAAACCCTAATTTGAGATTCCAAAAGAAGATTAGAGAATCACATAATAAGATATTGAAATTAATAATAGAGAGGATTTGGAACATAGATACAACAAGGAATTTATAATGAAAGAAGCAAATGATTATCCACTTGAAATCAATGGACACGGGCCACATCTATGTCATTTTGTACCCTCTTTACTCGCAGATCATATACAAAAAAATATGGAGAGTATTAGGAATAACAATGGAAGGTGACAAATGAGTGAAAGACATATTTAATGATGTCGTTGATTGACATCCTATCTAAAGACATCAGGCTTCAACATGTCTAAAGTACATATGTTATAGGATCAACCTTCCAACGTTTAAATTATCTTTCAAACTACAAAGGGAGTAGAGACAAAGCTATGACAAGTTCACATAACCATTTCAACATAAATATGTTTCAACATTTTTTCCAATATTCATTATTGATATACCCTTAACCTTTTGAAAGCAATCACTAATTGTAAAAACAATAAAAAAACACAGTAAAAACAATAAGTAAATTGGTTCAATAATATTTTGAATAATCATGACAAATTACTTTGAACAATATTCCTAAATAATTATTAAGATTAATAACAAACATAGATCAATACCAAATTTATATTAGAGGATCAACCTTCCAGCCATTAAGTAATTTTTTTCAAACTACAAAGGAAATAGAGACAAAGTTATGACAAGTTCACATAACGTTTCAACAAGTGTTGTTTGAAATGCTATTCTTAGTTGAGATATTTTTTAGCCCCAAAATATATCAGAGTAGGAAGTGAGACTTAAGACATGACAAGGAAGTGGCAGAGAAGTTATGTACACACATAAGCCTCCTTAATTTTTTATTTTCGTAAATTCAATTCGATTCAATCTTGATTTCTAGGGGACTTCAAAGTTAGCACAAACTATTGGATGTTTTATGTATCATATAAATATATAGAAGATCATTTATTAATGAGTCTAATATTACTTTCTAAGTAAAACACAACAAAAATAGTCAGGTTTATGGACCTCTCCTCATTCATCTATAATTATTATTATTCTTCATTTCCGTAAATTATTATTTTTCATTCATTCAAACATATTTTTTTAAACTAGACCATCTTGTACTTTTTCATCACCACAATGTCATATCAT
>ML818230.1:19473-95988 GCA_009831015.1 Picea engelmannii
AATACATTTCCCTCATAACAGAGGGTTGCCTTCTAGGGAAAAAAATCCTAACATAATTTCTACCGTTAGATCTGCGACCTTATAATGAACGGTCCAGATTTACAATGAAATTACAATATACATTTACAAGGCAATTTTTCCTTTGGGGGCTTCGCCCCCGAACCTCCACTGGGGGCCCGCTTTCCCCCAGACCCCCCAGCTGGGGGGATAGCCCCCACGGACCTCGCAGAGGGGGTACCCCCCGTCTGCACTCCCCCGCGTGGAAGAGTGTACATACTTCTAGGGTATAAATACTTCATGGGGTATAAACACGGTTGAAAGTAAAAGACCTCTAAATTAGGAAGATAATCAGGCTCTACAACCAACAATATATCTTCTTGTGATCCTGGTTATTGCAACAAATTGTTAATGGTGTAGCTGGATTTGTCTATGGTTCAAGTAAATGCTAAATTGAAATAAACTTCATGCTTGAGCCTAACCTAGTGAAAATTCAACAGGGTGGACCATAAATCTTTGGACTGATAGTAACATGGGGAATCCACCACTTGGCTCTTAGGAAGCTATTCTTCCGCTAAAAAATTGAGGTATCATAAATGGCATAAACAATTTCTCAGACATTTCTCTTTGGATTGGCAATGGAAAATGGAAGGGATGGAAACAAATTTCTCCCCCGGTGGAGCTCTCGACCTCAACCTTATTTTCCTACCTTGTTGCATGCGCTTTGATTGATACTTCCAGGAGGGATGAACGCTATTGGAGAACACAAAATCACTCGGTGAAAACAAAATATCAGAAGCTTCTTTCAGACACCCCAGGCCCCCCTCACTCAAAATTATGGGCACAGATTTGACACAACGACTCCCTCCCAAAGATCAATGTTTTTTTTTGGGTTATGGTTCATGGAAAGGTTCTAACGACTGATAATTTACAAAAATGGGGAATAGTTGTCGCATCAAGATGTGAAATTTGCAAAGAATCCAGTGAAACCGCACAACACCTCTTTTTTTAATGCTCCTTTTACAGACAAGTTTGGGACCTTCTTTATAAAGATATTTATTTGATAGACTCTCCCCCTAATGACATGTTCTTAAAATGGAAGCAAAGCTACTTAGGTTCCTTTATTCACAAGCTAATTTCTTCAAGGACATGGAAGGTGGTGCCTAAATTAATTTGCTGGGAAATATGGCTTTCGAGAAACAAAGTAATATTCTAGAACATTTTATTACATCACTCAAGAGTACATTCTCTAGCTTGAAGTCTATTATCTGAATCTCTTCATTCCAATGGTGTCAATACTAAATCACTTGGGCAACTAGATAAATTAGAATTAGTTTGGGTCAATGGCATTTTGAACTTAAATCATCTCAATCATTCTTTCCCCTAAAAAACCAAGCCAAAACTCACTCATTGGAAGCTCAGAATGAGTGACGAGGAATTCATAAATTAGAGGCAAAAATAGGGCAAAATTATCTTCTTTTTTTATGGCACATCCATAGCAAACCCAGGGGCGGCAGGTGCAGGGGGAGTGATTTATGAATCCGATAGATCATAGGCTCTTTGCTTTGTCTGGGGCTTAGGAAATTCTTATAATAACCAAGCAGAGGCCATGACAATTTATATGGACCTAAATATTATAGAAGAGGTGTTGGATTACTGAGAGGGAGGGGGGGGGGTTGAATCAGTAATAGAGCAATCCAATCCTTTTCAACCACAAAATGCAAGTGTTATATAAATGTAGCATTATCATCCAATAGTTGTAGAGTAAATAAACAATGAACAAATGAACAATCATACACATACACAATGCACCAGTCTTTTACGTGGAAACCCAAAGCGAAAGAAAACCACAAATTGTTTTTTCTTATGTCTTTAAGAGTTACATTCATTGGAAGCACCAACTTCCTTTGTTTTCTAGTTGCAACTGGAAGGAGGCTCCAACCCCAATTTTCTCAGGCTACAACCAGAGGGAAGCTCCAACTCCCCAATTCTCTAGCTACAACCAGAAAGAGGCTACAACCCCCTATGTTATCCGACTACAACCAGAAGGTGGATACAACCACCTGTCCTTGCCCCGTACAACCGCCCTGAAATATCAATTCCAAATGTAGACAACCTGTCACTGTCACTGAATCAACCACTTCCACTATCAACCTGTCACTGTCAACCTGTAACAATAACATGTAACAACCTGTACCAATTAACCTGCACCAACCAACCTGTACCAATAACCTGAACCAACATGTACCATGCATCAAATGCACATCAACTATGACTCATCAAGATGTACCAACATCATCAAATATACACCTCATGTATGTGCCAACTCATCAACTACTTATCTCAACCATGTACCCAACATGTACCTCAACCATATACCAAAGACATACACCAATATAACCATTAAAAGTTATCTAACAATTCATCACTCTATCCATAAACCAAATACCATAAACTCATACATCAAACCATGTGCCACAACCTCACTGTTATGTAGCCTCAAAATAAACCAACAACTTCAACAACACATCACAATCAAAAGACCAATACCCATATGCCCAATACCAACAACAAAATACCAACTGTATCCCTCAACAAATTTGATATATGCAACAATACTAAACATCCAATACCATCTAAAGAGACAAACCCTAGCTCACAAAACATACCTCAAACAAGATGTGCCTTATCTCTCATAAATAGACCCCAACCATGTTGTTGCTGCGATTTTTCTGTCACACTTTTTCTGCCATGATTTTTCTACCGCACTTTTTCAACCCCGATTTTTCTGCCGCACTTTTCCTACCACACTTTTCTCTATCAATAATACCTTCCCAAACAACCTTTCAAAAAATAGATATTCAATGATATTCAATAGGTTCAAGTGTGATTAAATGAGAGAGTCTTTCCTCTTATTTATACTTTCATGTAGCATCCCACTTTCCTTATTTTAGGGATTTCTCCATTAACTTTATTATTTAAATAATTTCTTTTGCAAACACTTTGACTACTTTGATCTTTTTGGGCTTCTAGATGACTCATGAGGGTTCTCCAACTTCACATGGCCATAACTCTCTAAATGTGAGGAGTTATGTTATGTTCCACATACCACCATAAATGGAATGACATGTACTATCCATCTAGAATAGTCTTACCTCCAAATATATCAAAACTCATACCATTATCCATCAAACAATCTTGGGTCCATTACCCAAACATTTGTGCTACCGAAATTTTCTACCAGACATACTTCAAGGGTTGACATCAATGACAACCAACCCAACTAATCAACAATCTCCCCCTTTTCCATTGATGAAAACACTCTAATGCAATACTGAAGTCATATTACTCATGCTCCCCCTGTGACCATCACTTCCCCTGGAACCATGTCTCCGTGCTCTGCATCTGATAAATCTCTCCCTCTTTGTCATCAATGGAAAAATATATCTTTCCATTCGAGGCTGCTCCCCCTAACTGAACTGTCCCTGGGGATACTCCCCCTGACTAAACTCTTCCTAAAACTGATCTCCTGACCTGAACTATCCTATTTATGGTGCTTCCTCGTGTAAATATAAGACATATAAGATAAGCATTCAAAAGAATTCATTTTGGAGTAGAAATTACTCTGAGTCTCTGGCAAAGATACTCAAAGGCTTCCCGTGTAAGCAGTTTTGTAAAGATGTTTGTCACTTGTTCTTTTGTGCCCACATATTCAACTATGATGTTCTTCTCTGCAACCTGTTCCTGTAGAAAGTAATACTTGATTGGAATGTGCTTCGTCTTGGAGTGCATCACCGGGTTCTTTGAGATACTGATGGCGCTTGTATTATCGCAATAGATTGGAATGGGATCATCATACTCAACCTGTATATCTGTCAGATTTTGTTTCATTCATAGAACCCATGCACAACATGTTGCTGCTGCAATATACTCTGCCTTGGATGTAGATAAGGATACTGATGATCGTTTCTTGCTTAGCCACGATACTAAACACTCACCCAAGTAGAACGCTTCTCCACTAGTGCTTCGTCGGTCATCAATGCAACCTGTCCAATCTGCATTTGTGTAGGCAATCAGTGATAGATCCTTTCCTTTTGGATACCATAACCCAAACTCTTCTGTTCCTTTGAGATATCTGAAAATCCTCTTCACTGCTACGACATGTGTTTCCTTTGGTGCTGCTTGAAATCGTTCCACTTGTCCAACAACCTGCATTACATGTGGTTTGGAAGCTGTCACATATAGTAAGCTCCTAATCATTGACCTGTATTTCCTCTAGTTTGTAGACTTTGAATCATCATCTTTGCTCAACTTGCAACTGATTTTCATAGGAGTGGTAACTAGTTTGCAATCTTCCATTCCAAACCTCTTTAACATTTCTTTGATATACTTAGTTTGAGAAATAAAAATTCCTTGGTTGATTTGACGTATCTGAAGATCCAGAAAAAAAAATAGTTCTCCGAGTAATGACATTTCAAATTCATTCTACATATCCTTTGAAAATTTATGGCTTAACCTGTCATCATTGCTTCCAAAAATAATATCATCAACATAAACTTCAATTAATAAAATACTATCTTGAGTTACCTTGATGTAGAGGTTGCTGTCTGTACTTCCTTTTTTGAACTCTTCTTGCTGTAGATATTTATCCAGTCTAGAGTACCATGCTCTAGGAGTTTGTTTTAGACCATACACGACCTTATTCAATTTACATACATAATCTGCATTCTCTGACAACCGAAATTCTTCTGGTTGTTCAATGTAGACTTCTTCTTCAAGTTCCCTATTCATAAAAGTTGATTTTACGTCCATCTGATATACTTTAATATTCTTGGAGCAATCATAAGCTAAAAGCAATAAGATTGCTTCCATTCTGGCAACTGGGGAAAATGTCTCTTGAAAGTCGATTCCTTCAACTTGTGCGTATTCTTTACATACCAATCTAGCTTTGTTCCTTGTAACCTGCCCATCTTCATTCAATTTATTTCTAAATATCCACTTTGTGCCAATCACATTCTTATTCTTTGGTCTTGGAACCAATTCCCAAGTGTCATTATTTTCTGTTTGATCCAATTCTTCATCCACGACCTTATTCCAAAATTCATTCTTGCTGGCCTCTTCAAAACTGTTTGGTTCAATCGTAGATGAGAGTACTAGGTGCATTTATTCTGGTGAACATATTCTTCTTCTAGTCTCAACTCCTGCATCTTTGTTTCCAATAATATGATCTAAAGGATGATTCTTCTGTACTCATTTTCTAGGTGTCTTTGGAGGCACTTGCTGAACTTGCTCTTCTACTTCTGTCTGATCTTCTTCATCTTCCCCTTCTATTTCTTCTTCATCTTCCTCTTCTTCTTCGTAAAGCTGTTCCATTCATTCATTTTCCTATTCCTTTAGTTCTCGTCCACCTGTTTCATCAATTATTACATTGATTCTTTCCACAACTTTGTTAAACCTCAGATTGTAACACTTGTATGCTTTCCTTGTACTTGAGTAACCAACAAGTACTCTGTCCACATGAGAGTCAAACTTTCCCATTCTTCCATCTTTTCTTTTGATGTAGCATTTGCTTCCAAATACTCTAAAGTGATTCACATTTGTTGGTCTTTCTTTCCATAGTTCATAGGGAGTTTTGTCAGTGTTGTTTATGAGCATTACTCTATTTTGAATGTGAGCCGTTGTATGCACTGCATGTGTCCAAAAGATATCTGTCAATTTGGAATCCATTAACATTGTTCGAGCCATTTCATGTACTGTCCTGTTCTTTCTTTCAACAACTCCATTCTGTTGAGGTGTCCTAGCAACGAAGAATTGCCTTTTTATTCCATGTCTGTTGTAGTAGTCCATAAATTCCTTTGAAGTGAACTCTCCTCCATTATTAGATCTCAAACATTTGATTTTTGAATCCATTTCATTTTCAACCATTTCCTGGTAGACCTTGAAGTTTTCAAAAGCTTCTGACTTATTCCTGAGAAAGCAAACTACATTCATTCTTGTATAATCATCAACTGATAACATAAAATATTTCTCACCTTTTAAACCCTTTGTTGTAGTTGGTCCAACTAGATTAGTATGCACAATTTCCAATGGTCTTGTCGTTCAATATTCCTTTGATTTAAACCTGATCTTTGTTTTCTTTCCTTGTTGACAATGCTTGCATAAAGTGTTGGTTGGTTTTGTAATCTAGGACATTTCTCTAACTGCTTCTTTTTTGTTGACTTGACTAAGTTATCAAAGTGTATGTGACTCATTCTTCTGTGCCATAGACAACTTTCATCTTCCTTTCCTAGACAACACTTTTCATTTCTAATTTCACTTAATACTTATATGTTGCTTGAAGTTCGCGCAACTGTTGCAATCAATTTTCTTGAACCTTTTTTTCTTATCTCGCACTTTTATGAATCAAAAGTAACTTTATGACCTTGGTCACACATTTGACTCACACTTAGAAGATTATGTTTCATATATTCTACTAGTAGAACATTTTCTTCCTTGATATTATTGTTTTCAATTCTGATTGTGCATTTTCCAATGATTTTAACTGAATCATCATTTCTGAAGGAGACTGATCCATATCTTTCCTTTCTTAATGTAAGAAACCTGTCTTTATCACCTATCATGTGTTTTGAACAACCATTGTCAACATACCAACCACGTTTCTTTTGCTTAGCTTGTAGAGCGAGTGTGCATTCTTCATTGCTATACCGATTCTTCTTTCTTATCCATGTTCTCTTCTGAGGTTCCTGTTTGTGACTGCTATTTTTCTGTTGTGGTTCTCTAGGAGGAACTGTCACTTTGCAATATTTTGCCATGTGTCCAAATTTGTTACACTTGTAGCATTCCACTTCAGTGCTCAATGATTCAAACCTATTGTAACTTCTTCTCTCTGTTTCAATGGGCCTTCTTAGATAACCCTTTTGGGTATGACTTTCAAAGTTGTTTATGTTTCTGCTGTTAGCTCTGCAATTCATAGCTTTATGTCCAAAATTATTACATGAATAACATAAACCAAAAAAAATAGTTTGATACTTGGGAGTTGACGATATTCTGAAATGAGTTTCTCTTCTGAATCCTTCTTCTTCCCAAGGCCTATCTGCCAGTCTTTGATTATGAAATCTAAATCTTCTCAGTGGAGGAGTGTCCCTGTAATCTTCATTGTAGGTCTTCATATCCCCTTTGATTGTTTCTGCATGGGTTTTTGGATATGTTTCTTGTTATTTTGTTTTGGAGCTTGATCCATTTTCTGTCTGATTGTATCCAAGTCTGGACTTGTCATGATGAGGCTTTTGACTGCTGATAATGTTATCCAAAAATTTTGAACTGTTCTACATATTTTTCTCTTGAAGATCCTTTCTTAATGTGACAATCTCTGATTCCAATTTTCCAATGATCCTATCTCTTTCTTCTAGCCATTCTTTGAATACTTTTTCAATTCTTTTATCTTCTTCTATTTGAACCTTCAAATTTGTGATCATTTGTTCTAGTTCATGAGTGTCTTCTTTCTTGTCCAGTTCTGCTTGTAGCTTCTTGTTTTTCTTGTTTTTTCTTTTTATAACTTCTATGGCACACAACAATTCTTCTCGGTAGTTAACTTATGTCTCTTCATATTCTTCTTCGGTGTATTCTTTATCAGAGTCTTCTACTGCCATGAATAAAAATCTTTCTGTTTCACTGTCACTAACTTCATCTTCATCTGATGAGGAGATGTCTTCTTTGGTGCATAAGCTTTTCTTGAAATCTTTCTTTGTGGTTCTTTTGCTTTGATATGTTTGTTTGCTATTTGAGTAATCTTCATCATTCCCCTTATTTTTCTTATGAGAACATTTGTTATCAAAATGACCAATACCATCACAATTAAAACAAATCAATGGAAACTTACCTTTATATTTGTCGTTCGTTCCTTTGTTCAATATTTTGACAAAGTTGGCCATTTCTTCATCATCTTCTGAGATGTCATTGATGATGCTATGTTCTTTTTCCTTTTGCTTTGATCTTTTGGATGCTTCTTTTATATCTGGATTTTCTTGTTCAGTTCGCATTTCATATGCCGTGAAGATTCCACGTAGTTCACCCATGCTTATTGAGTCTAGATCTTTTCTTTCTTCTAGTGTTGATATCTTAGGATCAAATCTCATAGGAAGAGATCTTAGTACCTTTTGAACAATTACAGATTCTTTAATTTCTTCTCCCAATCCTATGATTGCATTTACTGTTTCATTGACTCGTAAGAAGTAAGCTGCAATATTCTCGTCTTCCTTCATCTTTAGTTGTTCGAACTGACCTCTGTAAGTTTGAAGCTTTGCTGCTTTGGATATTGAATCTCCTTCATAAATATTTTGAAGCTTGTCCCAAATATCTTTAGCAGATTTACAATGTATAACTTTGGTGTATACTGATTCACAAAGACCATTTAGAAGTGCATTTGTGGCTTTGGAAGTATTTTTCCCGAGTTTTATTTTTCTTTCATTTGTCAACGGAACTACTAGTTCTTTGTATCCATCTACAACATATTGCCAAATTTCAAATCCTTGTGCTTGTATATATGTTTTCATCCATCTTCTCCAAAATGCATACTTATGTCCATCAAACTGTGGTTTTCCATTTTTATACATGTTGTTGCTCTCCATGATTTACCTTTCAGTGGTTAAACTAATTTTTTAAGGAACCTGCTTTGATACCAATTGTTGGATTACTGAGAGGGGGGAGGGGGTGAATCAGTAATAAAGCAATCCAATCCTTTTAAAATACAAAATGAAAGTGTTATATCAATGTATCATTATCATCCAATAGTTGCAGAGTAAATAAACAATGAACAAATGAGAAATCATACACATACACAGTACACCCATGTTTTACGTGGAAACCCAAAGCGAGAGAAAACCACATAATTCTTTTTCTTATATGTCTTTAAGAGTTTCATTCATTGGAAGCACCAAATTCCTTTGTTTTCCAGTTGCAACTGGAAGGAGGCTCCAACCCCCTAGTTTCTCAGGCTACAACCTGAGGGAAGATCCAACTCCCCAATTATCTGGCTACAACCAGAAGGAGGCTACAACCCCTTATGTTCTCCGACTACAACCGGAAGGTGGCTATAACCACCCGTCCTTTCCACGTCCAACTGCCCTGAAATATAAATTTCAAATGTAGACAACCTGTCACTGCCACTGAATTAACCACTGCCACTGTCAACTTGTCACTGTCAACCTGTACCAATCTGTATTAATCAACCTGCACCAAACAACATGTACCAATAACCTGAACCAACATGTACCATGCATCAACCATGCATCAAATGCACATCAACTATGACTCATCAAGATGTACCAACATCATCAAATATACACCTCATGTATGTTCCAACTCATCAACTACTTGTCTCAACCATGTACCCAACATGTACCTCAACCATATACCAAAGACATACACTAATATAACCATCAAAAGTTATCTCACAATTCATCACTCTATCCATAAACCAAATACCATAAACCCTTACATCAAACTATGTGCCACAACCTCACTTTTATGTAGTCTCAAGCTAAACCAACAACTTCAACAACACATCACAACCAAAAGACCAATATCCATATGCCAAATACCAACAACAAAATACCAACTGTATCCCTCAACAAATTTGATATATGCAACAATGCTGAATATCCAATACCATCTCAATAGCTAAACCCTAGCTCACAAAACATACCTCAAACAAGATGTGCCATATCTCTCATAAATAGACCCCAACCATGTTGTTTCTGTGATTTTTCTGCTGCACTTTTTCTGCTGCGAATTTTTTACTGCACTTTTTTTGCTGTGATTTTTCTGTCGCTTTTTTTCTGTCGAGATTTTTCTGCCACACTTTTTCTGCCGTAATTTTTCTGTTGCATTTTTTCTGTCGCATTTTTTCTGCCACACTTTTTCTGCCACAGTTTTCCCGCCACACTTTTCTCTATCAATAATACCTGCCCAAATAACCTTTCACAAAATATATATTCAATGATATTCGATGATGTTCAATAGGTTCAAGTGTGATTAAATGAGATACCCTTGCCTCTTATTTATACTTTCATGTAACATCCCACTTTCCTTATTTTAGGGAGTTCTCCATTAACTTTATTATTTAAACAATTTCTTTTGCAAACACTTTGACTACTTTGACCTTTTTGGGCTTCTAGATGACTCATGAGGGTTCTCCAACTTTACATGGCCATAACTCTCTAATCGTGAGGAGTTATGTGACGTTCCACATACCACCAGAAATGGCATGACATGTACTATCCATCTAGAATAGTCTTACCTTCAAATATATCAAAACTCATACCATTATACATCAAACAAACTTGGGTCCATTACCCAAACCTTTGTGCTACCAGAATTCGCTATCAGACTTTCTTCAAGGGTTGACATCAATGAAAACCAACCCAACTAATCAACAAGAGGAACAATGCAAAGATATCATTGTAGTAGGGGACTTAGAACTAGTCATTAATGGGCTTCAAAATCCACATAAATACCATCATCTAAGTTTACAAAGGAATGATCAAAGAATCATTCAAGAGGGGGAGAAATTTCAATCGGTTTAATTCTATCATATCCTCTGACATATAAACACAAGGGAAGACACACTGGAAAAATCATCTTGATCCCTTGAGCATGGGTAGATCAAAATCAATGATGTTCTATCCATTCATCTTCTTCCTTAAATTGGCATGCTTAATTTTTTTTTTTTTTGAAATCAAGGATTAGCAACAAAGGTAGTTTTTGGATGGCCCACTGAATATTTCAAAACAAACGTCACTAATCAACCTAATGACACAACAATGCTGTCCCATAGCACCAACATGTACTACTTGGTACATGTCGATTTCCTAACTCAGGTTTATTAATATCCCATCTTTGATGATTATTGTCATTCAATGTGGGATATACGACTAAATCTTCCCACCTCATCTCCCATGCAGGGCCATCATGTAGAAGCCCCAGAAGATTCACGAACCCCTTCGCCTCGCCATGGGATTTAACACTCATATGGATGCCCAAACATGCAATTTTATTTTTCGCACCTATGTTTCACCCCTCTCTTGCAAAATTGAAGGTATTGGAGCCTCAATTGTCAACAACATGTCAGGGAGTGTAGTGTGGCATCCTTGGCTCTGAGAAATACCATTGCTCAACCTACAAGGCCAAGGAATTAAAGGAAGATGTGGGAGCTCAAAAATGTGAGCTTGAAATTAAAAAAATGAGATTTCCCAACTCGAGACCAATCTAGAGGAGTAGACCCGAAAACATGTCAAGGAGACTTGTATAATTCTCAGGACAATGAACAATTAAGCTAGGGAAATTCAGTCCCTCTGATGAGAAAACCAAGAAATTTGCTATAATTGGATGCAAAACTAGGAAAATATGGAGTCCCCTTCTTCTTCTCAGGGTTCCATGGCACAAGAAGCAGGTCAACAAATTCAAGCTAACATCGAGTAGCCAATGGAGACTGAACATGCTTGGATAGTGGAAACCACCCTCAAATTACAATAATCAAGTCTATATGCTATGTAAAGTCATTTTTTTGTTACACTCATATGTAAGAATCTATACTCGACGAAGAGACCCTCTATTATATGCTCATGTAATGCATTTTGTATGGCCAATACAAAACTCTTATATGGCCTATCTTTTTGAACTCTATGTATCTCTATGTTTATTCAACCTTTGCTGCAACACTCTTTTTGAATACAAATTAACCGTTCTTTTTAAAAAATTAAATAAATCCATTTTTTTCTTTCAGTTAAAAAATAATGTTGCCTTTGGATTGCTTTCACATTTTGCTTACATGTAGTATTGTTTTTGGATTACCTTTGAATTGTATTCACATTCGGCTTACATAGTATATTAAAATTTGAAATATGATTATATATTGGATATATTATTTTTTTGGGGTTAAGTTGATTTGTGTAATTTTTAAAAGGAAGTTGCATACCATTGTTAAAAAAAGTAAAAAACCACATCACATTGATAAATATAAAACTTATCACAAAAATCACTCCACTCTTTAACATAGTGAAAATTGATAAGACAATTGTTGATTAATTGGGTTGGTTGCATTCATGATTGAAGAAGTACAAGTGGAACAACTTTATACTTGGGTGAGTGTTTGGTATCTCGGATAAGCAAGAAAAAATCATCAATATCATTGTCTACAACCGAAGCAGAGTATATTGCAGCAACAACATGTTGTACACAAATCCTATGGATAAAACAAACATTGAAATATATACATGTTGAGTATGATGAGGCTATTCCAATATTTTGTGATAACACAAGGGCCATCAATATCTCAAAGAATCCAATGATGCACTCCAAGACGAAGCACATTCCAATCAAGTTTCATTTTCTATGGGAACAGGTTGCAGAGAAGAACATTTGAGTTGAGTATGTTGGGACCAAAAAACATATTGCAGACATCTTTATAAAACCACTTCCAAGGGAAGATTTTGAGTATCTACACCATAAAATTGGCATAGTTTTTGCCCCACAATGATTTTTGAATGCTATTCTTATATGTCATATATTTACATGAGGAAGCAACATGAAGAGGTCAGAGGAAAATTCAGATAGGGGTAGTAGCCCCAAGGATTGTTCATTCAGAGGGAGCAACCCCAATGGGAAGTTACCTTTTCCCTTGATGTCAAAGGGGGAGAGATTCATGAGATGCATGAAGAGAAATCACAAAGGCATGATTCTAGGGGGAGAGATGGTCAGAGGGGGAGCATGAGTGTCATGACTTCAATATTGCATCAGAGTGTTGCCATGAATGTCAATATGCAATTTTGTGATAATACTAAGAATGCAAATTATAACTTTGATGAATAAGATTTGTGAATGATAAATATATCACATGAGGATTCATTAGAGAAATCAAATTACTGGTTTGAGCCTTCCAAAAATGAATTGGTTCAAAATGTGAAGTAAAATTGTGAAAGTTTGGTTTAAGAATGAATAAATATGAAATGAAGAATCTTCAATTTCAACAAGAATTGGTACATTGTCTTTATCAGAAATCAATCGAATAGAAACATATTGTAACATACTTTTTTCCCTTGTGAATGATTGAAGTGAAAGATCATCAAATCCTACATTTATGTTATGTTTAAAAGTCACATCACCAATCTTTAACTTATCAAATTGTGATGGCACAATATTGGATAAAGTAAATAACGAGTTATGCACATCAAAATCTAAGAAAAGATCATGATATAAGGAGTAAAAGGAATTAGAGACAAGCAAATGAAAATGTTCTCTTGAACTATAATAATTAACGATTATATTTTCAAGACATTCCTCTTCTCTTATCTCATCACTTTTACTATGTTTTAGTGATAAACTTTCAAACATTATATGATCATCTAAATTTATTTTTTGTATGATAGACAAGTAAAAAATTTCATGAGCAACTTCATGACATGTATTTAATATTTCTTGTAAATACGTTATAGTTTGTTGATGAATATTTGTATTTTCATCTTCAATTTGAGTGTTGATATCTCTAATCTGTTCTATTAAAATATTAGAACACTTAAGATTACTTTCATCATTTGTGTTCTTTAGTAATTGAATTTGAGAACTTATTAGAATAAGAGTTAGAATAAGATAAAAATACACCTTTATCTACAATCAAACCCTTTTCCACTATATCTATAATAGCATAAGATTGAAAATGAAGTTGTTTGTAAGAAAGACTAGTTTCCTTATCAGTAAAATTATTCTCAATTGTTTCTACCCTCCCTGTTTGTTTGATGGAACTTTTAGAATATAATTTTTTTTATAAATAAAGGATCCATATAATTTTGTAAACAAAATTCATCTTGCAAATTGCCGTTATAATATGTATCTAATTTATCATTTTCAATTAAATCGCGATGAATGAAAGGGGAACAAACATTTGAAATAAGATCTGATACAAAAGGTATATCGTCAAGATGAAACTTATAAAGAACATGATCGATTTTTGTTGAAAAGATTTCTAAAGATAAATCATCCTTGATTAATAAAGCCTTGAATTCTTCACATAACTTATCATAATCATAAACCTGAAAGGCATCTAAAAATTCATCCACAAATTGAAACCAAGTGCAAATAGAATTGGTCGGAAACGTTTCAAACCAGTAGTTGATTCGACTTCTGAAAGTGAAAGCAAACAACTTGCATAAAATATTTAAATATGTAATATTATGCTGGATGCATTCACACCAAAACTTGTTAAGATGATCCTTTGCATATATATTTCCTTCAACATCAAATTGGAGTTTTGACAAGAGAGAAATTGTCTCATCAGGAATGTTAACTAATGGAAAATTAAAAGCAGATTACCATACAATGATTTGGGAAGGAGCCATCAATTATCATAGAAATGGAAAGATTAACTCCAAGTAGGTTAGCTTGTCATCCAACCAGCGCTTATGCACATTGATGACATAAAAAAGGGTAAATAATAAATCAAAATAATTACATGCTAAGTGCTAAATGATTAAATCAAATAATTAAAACTAAAAACATTTAATCATTTTATTTTACTTCCCCCTCCTTCTAGCGCCATTTGTTGACGAGCAAAGATAACCACTCATCAACTAACCAATAAACAAATAAGAGGGATCAACCCAGTTTGAGGTCCTTAAAGAAAGACCCAAACCGTTTGGATTGGCTCTCCCTAACGGGTTTAATGCCACTACAAAATTTCTGGAAAAGTTTTTTTCCAAATGATTATGCATATCTTTTAGAAGATTCTTCTTTTGAGAAAACTGCTCATGGGTAAGGTAAAAGGGTCTCTTCGACAAATGGATTTTCGATGGTTGCAATATATTCATAACCTTTTTCTTAGAAATTCAACCCGAAGTTCACCTCTTGTGATCTTACGAGAATGTTCAACTTTGTCTTTTCTCTTCTTCTAACAACGGATCTCCCAAATCCAATCATTCTCTTCCACGATATGGAGTGTGAAATCCTGCCAACAATCAAAACTAACATTAATAATACAAAAAAAAATCAAACGAATACCTAAAACAAATCAAATCATGAAAGAGTGACTACATAATTTTTTGTTATGTAATCAATTCTAAGAATGCTTTATGGAGCATTTAGTTAATTTGTTTGATCAATTGATGTTCTCATAATTGTCTAGATAGTAAAATCTTTACAATGGATATTTTCGGGCCTTATTTGGTGCATCGAAACTCAAGTTATATGAGTATGAAGATAGGGTTAGCGAATATTCTGTGTGTTTGGATACCACAATCATGGAATAATTAAAATACAAGGTGAACACGGCGACATGGTGAATGAATATAGAACAATTCTCCTTGATCTAAATATCAAGAATAGGATTCAAATATACATTTAAAATTCTATTCAAATATGCTATGATCATTATAAGGTCATTCCTTTGGAAATATTATATAATAGGATTATGAAAACAAGAAAAAGTGTATAAAAGTAATAATAAATCTATTCTTGAATTCCAATCGTGATGATAATTATAATTTTTATTCATTAATCAACATAGAAGATCTTAAAATAAAACATGTTATGAAAACATTTGTTAATTATTGAAAAATATAACCAAATTTTTTCTATTCTTATTTTAAATTTCATGTTGAAAATAATGAAATTCAAAATGAAAGATAATCGATATAAGAATGAAGAATTAATGTTAGAGTCACTTTCAATAGTTGGCATTTTCAATGTAATAATTTCCATTGGAATCATCTAAATCGAAAACTGTTTACACAATTTAAAGAAAACCACTCAAATAGGAGAAAATCAGACAAAGATAAAAGGACTATCAAAAGGACAAAGATACAGTTGATACAATTTTGTCAAGTTATTACATTCGGAACCAGCCATCACACCAAAAATAATCCATGAAATCATCTCCTTGAATCAATCATGATAGAGTCGGACGTCATGAAAGAAATATTTTTGAAAAGTCAAGGGGGCCAACAAGTCCTCAGACTAGATAGAATACAATCAATGATGGCGCATTGATGTCCCTCAAGAGAAACTCTCCATTACATACATATTCCATACAATTAAGAAACTAAAATAAGATTCTTCTTGAGACCTAGAACAAATAGAATATCACTCAGATCAAGAACATCACTTTAAGGTATTTGAAAATAAATAGAGAAAATTGATCTCATAGGATAAGTGGCATCATCACCAAGTTGCACACTTATGCTTCCCTCTTTCTCCTAAATATTGTTGAATAAAGACCTGACATATGTCATATGTCTCGAAGCTCCATTCTCCACATACCATCCAATACTAGACATAATGTTAGGAGACAAACAAGAAGCCATGATAAAGGGGTCCTCCTCTACACCTTCTATAGTCCTAACTGCAACCTATTTCATACACTTTTCCGTCTTCTTCAATGGGCATTGGCTAGCATAGTGCCTATCTCATGACATCTAAAATACATCACCTTCCTCAAGTATTTATTTCTTGTATCTGTACCTTCCTTCATCTTGTAGCCTTTCTTTCCACGCTTCTTTGTCTTCCTTATGAGATGAATAACATCTACTTCCTCTTATTCCTTTGAATAAGAATGCAATCTATTTTCTTCCTAAAAAATATCAACCCAAATATTTTGAAACTTTGATAAGGTATCTTGAGCAAAAAAAACCATGAAAAAAAGGAATACACGAAGGAGCAAGTCCTTTTAAGGAAATATACACCAACTCGTTTTCCTATACCAATGTTCGAATGGTAGCTTACTGATTTTTCAACTCAATTATTATATTCATGTAACTTACCATAGTATTTGTCTTTCTCATGTGAATGACTAAAAACTAGTTTTGCAAGTGCATCTATTGAGAATTAGAAGAGTTTTGAAATGTCTCAACTACAAATTTAAACATTTTCTTACCTGTGTTCTTATGTGCAAATGTGCAGTGCATGAGATGAAATGATCCTTCAAAAAATGAAGAATGATTCTCATCACTTTGGCTTCCCGTTGAGTGCACAACACGCCCTAGAATTCTAAAATTTTGGGTACCACTTTACTGTTATTTTTAGACTGATTACTGAAGTTTTGGTTTTGTTTGAATGCTATGTTTTGATGCATAAGGTTTTCACACATTCATATAGGTTCAAGAAGGGGTTAAAAATAGAGATCAAAGGAGAGAAATTCCATAACCTAAGCCTAGTTTGGACCTTTTCGACAAAATCTAGAAAAGAAACAAAGAACTTGAAATACGTTTTTCCAAACATTGTTAAAGAGTAGTTTCCCAATAGTACTGAAGTAAAAGGGAAAACACACCAAAGAGTTATCTCATAAGGGTCAGGGAAAATGAGATTCATTGAGACAAAGTGTGAAAAAGGTGAATATTTCAAACCACATAAACAAATTTTCATGGGCACTGAGAGGACTTAGTCTGATCCATAGAAAAATGGAAACTTTCGAGTGCTCACCGAAACAATCACTTAGCAAATCGTAGAAAATATATTTGGACAAGTCTGCCAAAACACATTTGGTAATCCACCGAAACAAATCCTTGTACTTTTCGATGTAATGAATGAAAGAATGTCGCAACACATTTTTGAGTTTACTGAACCAATATGAATTCCTTTCCGAGAGAAAGTAACATTGATCATAAGTGATAGAGGGAGAGTTTTTCATTTTATGAAATGCTAACAAAGGTATCTCGAAGCAAATTGAAGCATTTTCTATGAAGCATGAGAATGCACAAAATATATAATTTCCGAAGGAAAATAAAATATAAATCAATTGAGGACACTTCACACGTGTCAACAATTAATAGGAAATCACATCATGGATTTGGCATATGTACTATCCAATCAGCCATGAGGGCAGGTCATGATCTTGTCATAATTTCACATGGAGTGAAATCCATTAAGTTTAATTTGATTCTAGCCAATTAAATCAACCATTAAGAAATAAGAAAAGGGTCACTAAAGAAAGAAACAAGGAGTGAAATCCATTAAGTTTAAGTTTCTAAGGTGAGACCGAAAGAAACAAGAAAAGGGTCACTAAGAAAACCGATCAAGTTCGATGATATAATAGATGACTACATTCTAGTTATCCAGATTGCAATTGCAGAGAAAAACAACTTATATTGCACCCAGTCTTCAAAGACACAGAGGCTAGTACCAACTCAACGATTATTTTACCAAGATGGAATGACATGTTCCTGCAGTTTAAAGATGAATATTATCCAGGTACTATCCCTCATAGTGACTGTGCAGTCAAGGAAGTGGATGCCATAGTTTTCACTAATATTTGAAGGTATTGACAACACTCTATCACTATGAGGGAACCAATATTTCCTAGTTCATAAGAAATATAATGGATTATTGACTGGACCCTCTTGGAAAGAGGCATGTTCATTGATGCTCTAGGAAACTGTTTTGGTTCTTTTTTGCCCAAACAATTAAATGCATACTATAAATTCTAGAGACAGAAGGCTTCATTAGATACTAATTTTCTTAATAAAATATATGATAAAAATGACATTGGGAAGATCCTATCTAGATGGTGGAAGGAGAACAATAAATTTGTCAACAGAACTAGCAATTGGTATGCCATCACAAATCTTTGGGAACCATACATGTACTTGATGGTCCTATTGTGTCATTTATATGGAGAGAAGGAATTTTTGAGGTTTTTAGATGCTTGGATTCCATTAGCTGGCACAATGGCCGTGACAGGTAATATGTTCAATTGGGGAGGATTTTTTTCGAACCAATTAGGTTTAATGATAGAACGATTCCACTAGGTGAAGCAAATGATTGACATTGTACCTACTTTCTACATGGCCTCTTATTTGCTTGATGTTATTTGTGCTAGCAATGTGTTCCTAGGTTTGAGTCTCAATTGGTGTATCTCTGAGGCTCTGGTTCATGTATACTTACAATCTTTATGAGAGCATAATTATAAGAAAAGGTATTATGAGATTTGTGACCATTTTCTAGAAATATTCTATTATATTATTTTTCAAGAAGAATGAACAAGGTTGTATGAAGATGAAAAAAAGTCGAACAATTACATAGGGAACTGGTATGGCCAATAGAATTACACTTAAGTTAGGATCTTTGGTGCAATTGGGCCACCCTACTTGTTGCCAAAGTATGTACGTGACCACTTGGTGATTGGGTAAATTGCATATCAGACTGTGTATCAGGGATTTAACGCTTCACTCATCTAGGAGGTTAAAAATAACACTTTCATACCATATGGTTTAAAATTGGGTCATTATTTCATTAAGGATCCAAAACAGGATCACCACGAGGAAACCATACATTTAGAATATCACTTATCTCTAGGATAGTTCTAGAGACATGACCTGAAAGGGCTCATCGCCAAACATTGCGAGCTTATTGTAGCATCATGTGTTGGAAATTGTGTTGCCATTGATGTCAAAGGATGTCATTGATATCACTATTGATGTGTTATGATGATGAGTGACTCCATGAGAAAAGGAAACCACCTAGATTTTTATTGCATATCTACCCTATGTGCATGAAGGCAAGAGGAATGAAACACAAATAGAGGAAGTTCCCAGAATACGAGTCAAACTAGACAGAGGAAGAAGAGAATGCTCCTTTGTGATGAATATGCATTGTTAAACATCTGCAAGTGTTCTTTTTTTACCCTGAAGACAAATTGACTATGCATAAATTAAAACAGACTAAACTCTGGTTGCACAAGTTTAAAGAAGAATGTCGAACTGGGCGAAAATCAAGGAGTAGGATGGACGAGACAATCCCATGGAAGAGTTTTGTTGCAAAAAAATAAACCTAGTAAGAAATGGATCTAGGTGGATATCGGTGGCCACCCACCTTTTCCAACTGGCTCAAAACAGTTTTTTGGCAATTTTGGTAATTTACTATTTTTAGCAGTTTTTCACTTCCGAAGCCGTTTTGAGGCCGTAAATGATATTTTTTGGAAAATGGGGAGAAATATATTCATTCCTTCAATAATTCCCCCAAAATGAATCTCCTTGACGATACCTTTCCAACGGTCTATCATACTCCTAAAATGGAGATCGTATGCAAAAGTTATGACTCTGGGAAGTTGATGTATTAACTTACCCAAACGGGGCCCACATGACTTTTGACTTTTGGCACTTCATCTCCTAGGGTTAGGTTTTTTGGATGTCTAGGGTTTTTGGAATTCCTGTTTATTGTAAAAATTCCTTCAGAGCCTCATTGTAATCATCTTCTTGTGAATGAGCACAACCGAAACATATCTTCTCAGAGATAAGCCGCCACCATTCCAACAAGCTTGTTTCCGCTGCATTTTACAGTTTCAACTTACTTCCTTATTGAATAGAAAACCAATTTTACTGTATCTCTGTTATTTTGTGGTAAGCACCTGTTAATAATCTGTAGTCATTTCATTCTGCTCATAAAATCTGGATCAGTGGTATCAGAGCGGTCTACTCCTTGTCGTCTTAATGCATGTCCCCAACGAGGTCAGAGTACAAAGAGTTGGGTCACGAGCTTGTTTCTCTTGAGGACAAAATCTCTCACACGCCCAAGCGACCTCTCATGGCAGGAGAAAATAAAGATGATGGGATAGGACATCCTTTCAAACTGTTGATTGAGGAATCCCTCATGCAACAAAGGAACGAGATGATGGATAGTTTCACGCAAATCCTTCGATGACTACCAACAGGCGACATATATTCTTCAAGCGGAGGTGCCACATTCTTCAAGGTACAAATAAACTTAGATATTCCTATATTTGAAGGCCAGATAGACGCAGATGCTGTAGACAAGTGGTTGAATATACTAGAAGGGTATTTGTCTGTCCATAACTTTTTGAATAAAGAAAAGATTACTTTTGCGCTCTTCAAAGCCGTTCCCCATGTCAAAGAATGGTGGGAAAATTTTTGTGAGCAAAAGAAAACAAAGGAACCCTCATTATTTACAATCATAGCCACCTGGGAATCCTTCAGGGATGCTATTAAGGAACAATAGTACCCTTTCATAAGTTATGATGACTTGTATACCAAATGGACCATACTGCGGCAAGAAAGAGACCAAGCAACGCTAGATTTCACAAATATCTTCCATACCTTGCACACCAAGATGGGTATCAAATATTTAGAGTGACATATGGTGCTCAAGTATTGCAGTTCTCTACATAGATACATCCATACTGAGATGGAATTTCTGGATATCTCATCCTTGGGCGCGGCCTACCAATATGCCGTCAAAATTGAGTAGAAGCTCAAACAAAAGATGCGACAATTTGGGCCTGGGAACCCCTCACAAAAAAATCTAGGAAAGGGTGACCTCAACCCATATAAAAAAGGACAGAGCAAAGATGGGAAGTATCAGGACAACTAGTCCAAGCCTCAAGCAAATAAGGACACCGGGAAGACAAAGAAAGATACTAGGAAGTGGTGCGACTTCCATAAGAGCTCTTGACATAACACTGCTGACTGCCGCTCAAAGTAGTCATTGGTGGACGAAGTGAAAGCCTCTAAATTAGATGCGGGTTATGACTCTAAGATAGAACTAGAAAGGAGAAGACGGATCATTGACGTAGAACCCAATGCCACCGTTTCTACCACCAAGCTCTAGCTTGGTGAATCAGACAAGCCAAAAGAAGGAGAGTGCCTCTTCCATTCACAGATGTGGGTAAAAGGAACCCCATTGCACTTCATCGTTGATAGCGGTAGCCAGAAGAACCTCATCTTAGCAGAGGTCGTCAAGTGGTTGACCCTATGCACAACGCCGCACCCACAACCCTACACCATTGGATGGCTCCGCCAAGGAAGTGATCTCCGCGTCAGGCAACAGTGTCGACTGTCGTACGACATCAAACCCTTCAAAGACGAGGTATTATGTGATGTTTCTCCTCTCAAAGTTTGTGATGTTATTTTGGGCCAACCTTATTTATGGAAATGTCATGTTGTATATGAGTCTAGGCCTCGTAGTGTTATTATTACTTTGAACAGGAAATTGTAGTCCCACCTAGTGTTATTTCCTTGATCTCTGCTAAGCAATGTAGGAAGGTCATCTCTCAGATGAGGAAGTTTTTCTTCTTTGTGATTCGCTCTTAGAATAAGAAAAAGATCACAGCCACATCCAGGGTCTCTGCGACCGACCTCTCCACATAACAGAAGAAAGTAGATAAGGTCGTGTAAGAATACTCGGATATCTTCTCCTCACCTACCAGGGTACTTCTACACTGCCAGTTCAACCACCCCATCGATATGACCCCCAACACACCGTTGTCCATTGGGCCAGTCTATCGCCTCTCTTTGTTAGAGAATGGAGAGATCAAGCAACAGATCAAGAACTGCTCCACAAGGGGCACATCCATTCCAACTCATCACCTTGCGAGAGCCCAATCACGCTGGTAGAGAAGAAAGATGGAACATGGAGACTCTGCATTGATTACTGGGCTCTGAATAAAATCACAGTCAAAAACTAGTACCTGATTCCTCGAATCGACGACCTCCTTGATCAACTCACGGGGGCCAAATAATTTAGTAAGATTGATTTGAAGTCTGTCTACCACTAGGTCCTGATATAATAGGCATATGTATGGAAGACCGCCTTCAAGTCAAAGGAAGGCCTTTTTGAATGGTTGGTCATGCCCTTTGGTTTGAAAAATGCTCCAGCCACTTTCATGAGGACAATGGATGATATCTTGTGGCCATTCACCAATACTTTGGTAGTGGTTTATCTGGATGACATTCTCATTTACAACAAGACTTGGGACGAACACTTGCAGCATATTCAACAGGTTCTGCACATCCTGCGGTAGCACAAGATATACACCAACTTGGAAAAATGATCCTTCAACATGGACAGGGTCCATTACCTGGGCTACATCGTTTATCAATAGGGCGTACATGTGGATCTAGCCAAGATCCAATTCATCACTAGCTGGCCAGCCCCAACCACACTCACTGAGCTTCAAAGATTCTTGGGCCTTGCCAATTTCTACCGCAGGTTCATGTTGGGATTCTCCCATATTGCATGGGCCCTCAACCAAATAACTAGGGGTGGTGGTAAGGAGAAATTTACATGGGGCCGGACCCAACAGCAAGGGTTCAATGATTTGAAGCAGCGCTTGTGCTCAGTCCCAATACTTTCACTACCAGACCTGCAACATCCATTTGAGATCGAGACAGATGCTTCAGACTATGCTGTGGGTGTCGTTCTCACTCAACACAACTACCCCATGGCCTATCATAGTGAGACACTATCATATGTTGTCCGTAAGTACCCTACCTATGAAAAACAAATGTACTCCATTGTGAAAGCCTTTCGCCAGTGGAGACATTCATCCACACTGATCATACGCCACTACAGTTCATGCAGACACAAGGAAAATTGGAGAATGACTGCCATCAAAAGTAGTCCACATACTTGCAACAATTTCACCTCAAAATTAAGTATAAAACAAGAAGCACCAATCGCGTCACTGATTGCCTCAACAAATGGACAGTCACGACACTCACCACGGTGCTAGAATCTTGTGGCCATGAGACCTTTGGATGGTCCCAAATCTATGAGACATACCCAGACTTCGCCAACACCTACCAAATGTTGGGTGCAAATGCAATTTTCAATAATTTCCATCTTCAGGATGGGTTGCTGTGTCACTTGGGCCATATCTGTGTTCCATCAAGGGAGCGAGCGAAGATGATATGGGAAGCCCACTACAGTCCGATGGCATGACACTTCAACATTGAAAAGATAGTGGTGATGCTACATAAACATTTCTATTGGTCGAAACTTCGACAGGAGGTCATCAAGTATATCAGGTCCTGCACTGAATGTGCTATTACCAAACTGACCACTAATAAATCAGGCCTATACAACCCTCTTCCTACTGCTGACAGGCCATGGGAATCCATTTCAATGGACTACATGTCAGGCCTCCCGTCCATCAAGTGGGAAAATGATTGTGTTTTTGTGGTTGTTGATCTCTTTTCTAAGATGGTGATTCTGGTTGCCTGCAAGAAGAACATCACAGCAGAGGCCACTGCCAAGCTCTTCTTTGAATGAGTCTAGGTACATTTTGGAATCCCACAAACCCTTGTTTCATATCGGGATAGTCGATTTCTCAGCACATTTTGGTCGAGTCTCTAGTCACTGCTGGACACCAATCTCACCAAATCCACGGCCTTCCACCCCCAGATAGATGGCCAAATTGAGGTCGTAAATCGAATGCTTGTGCATATCCTTTGCATGTATAATTCAAAGTACCCTCTCACATGGGATGAGAGCTTTCCCTATGTCTAGCATATCTACAACCGAGCCCTGCATAGCTCAAACGACCACAACCCCTTTCAGGTGGGGTTGGGATTCCAACCATTGGGTCCCATAGATGTTGCACTTCCCCTTACAATCACCTTGACCAACTCATCTCCTGCTCCAACTGAAGCTGAAAAAGCCACTCGGTTAATTGAGCGTATCCAACACATCCACCAATAGGTTCAGGATATCCTACAGAATTCCAATGACAAGTACAAGCAACACCATGATCAACATCAAGTTCCACATAAGTTTCAGGTGGGCGACAAAGTTATGTTTCACTTGCAGAAAAAACGCCTTACAAGACCCCATCAGAAGCTTGACCCACTCCATTATGGACAATACACCATCAACAAGGCCATGGGGGATAACGATTTTGAGCTCAACATTCCTCCTTTCCTTGGCCTGCACCCAGTGTTCAACGTGGATCTCCTTTGCCCTTATTTCCCACCATTATTGGACACCTCAGAAGTAGAAAAACAACTGAAACCAACAGAGATCAACCCCAAATGCATACAACATGCATCCAATGATCATATTTTTGACACACATATCAAGGGAACTCAACAACAAAGGATCCAACTTTATCGAGTCGTCAAAGAAGGGCAGCTCTTGCACCAAGGCAAGTGGCTCACCCGGGGCCAAATTCAACAGAAATTTCCTCATCTAATGGGGGAACTCAATGCAATGGAGACCATTGATTCCTATGGAGGAAGGATTGATCCAGGTGGATATCAGTGACCACCCACCTTTTCCAAATGGCTCAAAATAGTTTTCTGGCAATTTTGGTAATTTACTATTTTTAGCAGTTTTACACTTCCGAAGCCATTCTGAGGCCCTAAATGATGTTTTTTGGAAAAAAGGGAGAAATAATTAATTTCCTTCCATATTACCCCCAAAATGAATCTCCTCAATGATACCTTTCCAATGGACTATCATACACCTAAAACAGATATCGTATACAAAAGTTACGACCTCGAGAAGTTGATGTACTAACTTACCCAAACGGGGCCCACATGACTTTTGGCACTTCATCTCCTAGGGTTATATTTTTTGGATGTCTAGGGTTTTTGGCATCCCTGTTTATTGTAAAGAGGCCTTTATAGCCTCATTTTAATCATCTTCTTTCTAATGAGCGCAACCGACACATCTCTTCTCAGGGATAAGCCGCCACCATTCCAATAAGCTTGTTTCCACTGCATTTTACAGTTTCAGCTTATTTCCTTATTGAATAGAAAACTAGTTTTACCCTATATATGTTATTTTGTGTTAAGAAGCTGTTAATAATATGTATTCATTTCATTTTTCTCATAAAATCCGAATCAATGGTATCAGAGCGATCTTCTCCTTGTCCCCAACGAGGTCGGAGTACAAAGAGTTGGGTCTCGAGCTTGTTTCTCTTGAGGACAAAATCTCTTGCACACCCAAGTGACCTCTTATGGAAGGAGAAACGAAATATGATGGGACAAGAGATCCTTTCAAACTATTGATTGAGGAAGCCCTCACACAACAAATGAACGATATGATGGATAGTTTCGCGCAAATCCTTTGGCGACTACCAATAGACGACACATCTTCTTCGAGCAGAGGCGCCGCCGCCTTCAAGGTACAAATAAAATTTGATATTACTATATTTGAAGGTCAGATAGACACAGATGCTATAGAAAAGTGGTTGAATCTACTAGAAGGGTATTTTTTTGTCCATAACTTTTTGAATAGAGAAAATATTACTTTTGCACTCCTCAAAGCCGTTCCCCATGTCAAATATTAGTGGGAAACTTTCTGTGAGAAAAAGGAAATAGAGGAACCCTCATTATTTACAGTCATGGGCACCTGGGAATCCTTCAGGGATGATATTAAGGAACAATACTAACCTATCAGAAGTTATGATGACTTGTATACCAAGTGGACCACATTGCAACAAGAAAGAGACCAAGCAGTGCCATATTTCACAAATATCTTTCATACCTTGCGCACCAAGCTGGGTATCAAATATTAAGAGAGACATTTGGTGCTCAAGTATTGTGGTTCTATACATAGATACATCTAGATTGAAATGGAATTTCTGGACATCTCATCCTTGGGCGCGGCCTATCGATATGCCATCAAAATTGAGCAAAAGCTCAAACAAAAGATGTGACAATTTGGGCTTGGGAACCCTTCACAACAAAATCTAGGAAATGGTGGCCCCAACCCACAGAATAAAGAACAGAGCAAAGATGGATAATATTAGGACAACCAGTCCAAGCCTAAAGTAAAGAAGGACACCAGAAAGACAAAAAAAGATACCGGGAAGTGGTGCGACTTCCATAAGAGCCCTTAGCATAGCACTACTGACTACCTCTCAAAGCAGTCATTGGTGGACGAAGTGAAAGCCTTTGAATCAGATGCAGGTTCTGACTCTGAGGCAGAACTAGAAAGGGGAAGACAGATCATTGACGTGAAAACTAGTTCCACCGTTGCTACCAACAAGCTCCAATCTGGTGAACTAGACAAGCCAGAAGGAGAGCACCTCTTCCATTCACAGATGTGGGTAAAAGGAACACCACTGCACTTCATCATTGATAGAAGTAGCCAGAAGAACCTCATCTCAGTAGAGGTCATCAAGCAGATAGACCTACATACAACATCACACCCACAACCCTACATCGTTGGATGGCTCCGTCAAGGAAGTGATCTCTGTGTCAGCCAACATTGTCGACTGTCGTATGACATCAAGCCCTTTAAAGATGACGTATTGTGTGATGTTTCTCCTCTCAAAGTTTGTGATGTTCTTTTGGGCCAAACCTATTTATGGAAACATCATGATGTATATGAGTCTAGGCCTCGTAGTGTTATTATTACTTTGAACAAGAAATTGTATAGGATACCCGAGGCAGTCCCACCTAGTGTTTTTTCCTTGATCTCTGCTAAGGAATGCATGAAGATTATCTCTTAGATAGGGAACTTTGTTTTCTTCGTGATTCTCTCTTACAATAAGAGAAAGATCACAACCACATCCAGGGTCTCTACGATGACCTCTCCACATAGTAGAAGAAAGTAGATAAGGTTGTGGAAAAATACTCGGATATCTTCTCCTCACCTACCAGGGTACCTCTGCACTGCTAGGTCAAGCACCCCATCGATTTGACCCCCGACACACCACTGCCCAATGGGACAATCTATCGATGCTCTCTATTAGAGAATGATGATATCAAGTGACAGATCCGAGATCTGCTCCTCAAGGGGCACATCCGTCCCATATCATCACCTTGCAGAAAACCAATTATGCTGGTACAAAAGAAAGATGGAACCTAGCAACTCTACATTAATTATCGGGCTCTGAATAAAATCACAGTCAGAAACTGGTACCGGATTCCATGAATGGACGACTTCCTTGATCAACTCACGGGGGCCAAATACTTCAGTAAGATTGATCTGAAGTTTGGCTACCACTAGGTCCCGATAGAACATATAGATGCATGGAAGACCGCCTTCAAGTAAAAGGCAGGCCTTTTTGAATGGTTGGTCATGCCCTTTGGTTTGACAAATTCTCCAACCACTTTCATCAGGATGATGGAAGTTATCCTGCGACCATTCACCAATAATTTTGCAATGGTGTATCTGGATGATATTCTCATTTACAACAATACTTGGGCCGAACACTTGCAACATATTCAATAGATTCTAAACACCCTGCAACATCACAAGCTATATGCCAAATTTAAAAAAGGCTCCTTCGGCATGGACAGGGTCCATCACTTGGGCTACAATGTTGATCATCATGGCGTACATGTGGATCCAACCAAGATCCAAGTCATTCGTGATTGTCCAGCCTCAACCAGACTCACTAAGCTTCAGAGCTTCTTGGGCCTTGCCAATGTCTACTACAGGTTCATGTTGGGATTCTCCCATATTGAATGGGTCCTCAGCCAAATAACCAGGGGTGGTGGTAAGGAGAAATTTGCGTGGGGCCAGTCCCAACAACAAGCGTTTGATGATTTGAAGCAATGATTTTGCTCAGCCGCAGTACTTTCACTACCATACCTACAACAACCCTTTGAGATCAAGACAAATGATTCATACTATGTTGTGGGCACCGTTCTCACTCAACACGACCACCCCGTGGCCTATCATAGTGAGACACTATCAGATGATATCTACAAGTACCCTACTTATGAAAAATAAATGTACTCCATTGTGCAAGCTTGCCTCCAGTGGAGACATTATGTTCTTGGGAACAAGACAATCATCCAGACTGATCATAAGCCACTGCAGTTCATGAAGACATAAGGAAAATTGCAGAATGAAGACCATGGGAAGTAGTCCACATACTTGCAGGAACTCCACCTCAACATCAAGTATAAAACATGAAGCACCAATCACATCATTGATTTCCTGAGCAGACCGCCAGTCGCAACACTCACCACGGTGCTAGACTCTTGCGGCCATGATACCTCTGGATGGCCCCAACTCTATGATATAGACCCAGAATTCGCCACCACCTACCAAATGTTGGGTGCAAATGCAGTTGTCGAAAATTTTCATCTTTAGGATGGGTTGTTGTGTCGTCTCGGCCATATCTATGTTCCATCAAGCAAGCAAGCGAGGATGATCTAGGAAGCCCACTACATTCGGACAGAAGGACACTTCGGCGTCGAAAAGACAGTGGCGATACTAAAGAAACATTTATACTGGTCAAAACTTTGACAGGAGGTCAACTAGTATATCAGGTCCTGCACTGTCTGTGCTATTTTGATCCGGATTATTTTCGGCACGAAATGAGATCGGAGATATAATAAAGAAATGCACAGAGATATCACAGATATTCAATAATATAACAGAAATGTATCAGAGATGCAACCATAAACACAGATATGTAGTAATACATGATTTATATTAATGAAAGAAATGTACAGAGACTGTAAAAATACAGAGTGAAAGACTCACTAGAATGGTGACAGCTTATCTATGAGAAGAGATGTGACCGCTACTCGCATTCACAAGAAGATGATGACAATGAGGCTCTGAAGGCATTTTTACAATAAACAGGAATGCCAAAAACCCTAGACATCCAAAAACCTAACCCTAGGAGATGAAACACCAAAAGTCATGTGGGTCCCGTTTGGGTAAGTTAGCACATCAATTTCCCGGGGTCGACCTGCTTCTGTTGGATAGAAGGTGCTTGGGGAAAGGTTGTAGTGGTTACAATGTCCTTTTGTTCTCCTTTTGAACAGATTGTGAAGAAGCTGAATTTTGCAGTATGAGATACTACCTTGCGACACTTTTTAGGTGGAACAGTAGTTGAAACTTCCTCTGGTATTCTGTAGGGATGAACCTCCAAAGTAAAAATGACACTACGGGGTCGAGACTCATAAACAACATGGTGTCTCCACATATATGGTTGGCCCAATAGCACATCATAGACATCCAGTGGGGAAAAATCACATAATACCTCATCCTTGAAGGGTTGGATTCCATATGATAATCGACACTGTTGGCTAACACAAAGATCTCATCCTCACCGAAGTCACTCGATGTTGTATGGTTGTGGGTGTAGTGTTGTTACCAATCCCAACTGTTTGATGACCTCTGCTGAGATGAGGTTTTTTTGTCTTCCTCTATCAACAATAAAATGCAGCGGCGTCCCCTTCACCCACATCTATAAATGAAAAAGGTGCTCCCCCTCTTCAGGATCTGTTGGTTCTTCTGGTTGAATTGTTGCGGTCGCGAAAATAACAGTGGGGTCTGCGTCAATGATCTGTCCTTTACCAGTATTTTCAGAATCAAATTTTGAATCACAGTTCGACTCCTTCTCTTTGATCTCGGCCACCAATGACTGTTTTGAGCGACATTCATCGGTGTTGTGCCAGGGGATTTTGTGGAAATCACACCATTTTTGGGTGTCCTTTTTTGTCTTCCCGTGACCTTTCTTCTCCAATGTCTTGGACTGGTTTTTGGGAGACTGTTTGTTAGGGCCATCTTTTTCATACTTTGGTTGTTGTGGATTTGCAGACCCGAATTCCCGTTTGTTCTGGTGCTTAAATTTCTGCTCAGTTTTAACAGTATATCAATAATCAACACCGAGTGATGAGATGTCCAGAAAATCCATTTCAGTCTGGATGTATCTGTGTAGAGCCCCACAATATTTTAGAACCAAATGTCACTCGGAGTCTTTGATACCTAGATTGGTGTGCAAGGTATGGAAGGTATTGGTGAAATCCGGAACTGCTTGGCCCCTCTCTTACTGCAGTGTGGTCCATCTCATGTACTGGCCCTCATAGTTGCCAACAGGGTAATACTATTCCTTTATTGCATCCACAAAAAAATTCCAAGTGGGATCGACCCCATATATTCCAAACTCCTCTGTGGAAATTTGCTCCTAGTAAGTTTCCCACCAATTTTTGACTTGAGGGAGATCTTTAAGGAGTGCGAAGGTGATCTTTTCTTTGTTGGAAAAATTGTGAACAAAGAAATAACCTTCTAGCAGAGTTAACCATTTTTCTAGGGCTTCTGCATCTATCCGTCCTTCAAATATAGGAATATCAAAATTAACTTGTACCTTGAAAGGCAAGGTGCCTCCAAAGTGGCCGCTTGATGAAGATGCGCCTAATTCTATAGACAGGCATTTAAGGATGTGGGAAAAATTCTCCATCATTTCGTCCCTCTGTCGCGTGAGAGACTGCTCAAGCAACAGATTGATAGGATTGTCTGCTCTGTCATTTTTTTTTTCTTTCGCGATTGAGGGTTTCTTGGGTGTGTGAGAGAGATTGTCTTCAAGAGAGACAAGATCGAGACCAAACTTTCTATACTCAGACCTCGTCGGAGACATGCACTGAAAAAATGATCAAGAGCAGCCTGCTCTGATACCACTGATCCAGATTATTTTCGGCACAAAATGAGATCAGAGATATAATAAGGAAATGCATAGAGATATCAAAGATATTCAATAATATAAAAGAAATGTATTAGAGATGCAACCATAAACACAGATATATAGTAATACATGATTTCTATTAATGAAATAAATGTATAGAGACTGTAAAAATATAGAGTGAAAGACTCACTAGAATGGTGGAAGCTTATCTCTGAGAAGAGATGTAACCGCTACTCGCATTCGCAAGAAGATGATGACAATGAGGCTCTGAAGGCCTTTTTACAATAAACAAGAATGCCAAAAACCCTAGACATCCAAAAACCTAACCCTAGGAGATGAAGCGCCAAAAGTCATGTGGGCTCCGTTTGGGCAAGTTAACACATCAACTACTAGGGGCTTTTGTTGAAATCACACCATTTTCCAGTGTCCTTCTTTGTCTTCCCGTGACCCTTGTTTTCCTGTGTCTTGGACTGGTTTTCGGGAGATTGTTTGTTAGGGCCATCTTTGTCATACTTTGGTTGTTGCATATTTGCAGACTCGAATTCCCGTTTGTTTTGGTGCTTAAATTTCTGCTCAATTTTAACAACATATCGATAAGCAGCACCGAGTGATGAGATGTCCAGAAAATCCATTTCAGTCTGGATGTATCTGTGTAGAGCCCCGTGGTATTTCAGAACCAAATGTCACTCGAAGTCTTTGATACCCAGCTTGGTGCGCAAGGTATGGAAGGTATTGGTGAACTACATAACCTCTTGGCCCCTCTCTTGCCGCAATGTGGTCCATCTCATGTACTGGTCCTCATAGTTGCCAACAGGGTAATACTGTTCCTTTAACGCATCCACAAAAAAATCCCAAGTGGGATCGACCCCATATATTCCAGACTCCTTTGTGGAACTTTTTTCCCAATAAGTTTCCCACCGATTTTTGACATCAGGGAGAGCTTTAAGGAGTGCGAAAGTGATATTTTCTTTGTCAGAAAAATTGTGAATAGAGAAATAACCTTCTAGCAAAGTTAACCATTTTTCTAGGGCTTTTGCATTTATCTATCCTTCAAATACAAAAATATCAAAATTAACTTGTACCTTGAAAGGCGAGGTTCCTCCAAAGTGGTCACTTGATGAAGATGTGCCTGATTCTATTGGCAGATGTTTAAGGATGTGGGAAAAATTCTCCATCATTTCGTCCCTTTGTCGCGTGAGAGCTTGCTCAAGCAATAGATTGATAGGATCGTCTGCTCTGTCGTTTTTCTTTTCTTCCGCCATTGAGGGTTTCTTGGGTGTGAGAGAGTGATTGTCTTCAAAAGAGACAAGATTGAGACCCAACTTTCTATACTCGGACCTCGTCGGGGACATGCACTGAAAAAACGATCAAGAGCAGTCTGCTTTGATACCACTGATCCAGATTATTTTCGGCACAAAATGAGATCAGAGATATAATCAAGAAATGCATAGAGATATCATAGATATTCAATAATATAACAGAAATGTATCAAAGATGCAACCATAAACACAAATATACAGTAATACACGATTTCTATTAATGAAACAAATGTACAAAGACTGTAAAAATACAGAGTGAAAGACTCGCTAAAATGGTGGCAGCTTATCTCTGAGAAGAGATGCGACCGCTACTCACATTCGCAAGAAAATGATGAAAATGGTTATCTAAAGGCCTTTTTAAAATAAACAGGAATTCCAAGAACCCTAGACATCCAAAAACCTAACTCTAGGAGATGAAGTACCAAAAGTCATGTGGGCCTTGTTTGGGTAAGTTTGCACATCAACTTCCCGGGGTCGTAAACTTTGCATACGATCTCCATTTTAGGCGTATGATAGCTCGTTGGAAAGGTATCATTGAGGAGATTTATTTTGGGGGATCAATGATGCCTTCAACTATCATTGAGAACTTTGATCTCGAAAAACCTTCATTTAGGCCCTCAAAATGGGCCCGAAAGTTAAAACCTGCTGAAAATAGTAAATTGCCAAAATTGCTAGAAAATTGTTTTGAGCCAGTCGGAAAAAGTGGGTGGCCACTGATATCCACCTGGATCAAACCTCCCTCCTTAAGAATCAATGGTCTCCATTGCGTTGAGTTCCTCAGGTAGAGGGAAAAACGTTTGCTAGATCTGCATCTATGTGAGATGCTTGTATTGCTGGAGATGTCGAGCTGCTTAGTTTGTGGAAGTCTGTCATGAACCTGTTGAAGCTGAGGCTGTTCAAAAAATCGAGCTACATGAGAGGATGATGTGTAGAAGGAATCTTTGCACTTTGTTGCAGCCTTGTCGACCTACTTCTGTTGGATAGAATGTGCTTGGGGCAAGTTTGTAGTGGTTGTAGTGTCCTTTTATTCTCCTTTTGAATAGATTGTGAAGAAGCTGAATTTTGCAGTATGAGATACTACCTTGCAACACTTTTTAGGTGTAACAATAGTCGGAACTACCTCTGTTATTCTGTAGAGATGACCCCTCAAAGTAACAATGACACTATGGTGTCGAGACTCATAAACAACATGGCATCTCCACATATATGTTTGGCCAAAGAGCACATCACAGACATCTAGTGGGGCAACATCACATAATACCTCATCCTTGAAAGGTTGGATGCCATATGATAATTGACACTGTTGGATGATACGAAGATCTCTTCCTCGCCGAAGCCACTCGATGTTGTGTGGCTGTGGGTGTGGTGTTGTCGACAATCCCAACTGTTTGACAACCTTTGCTGAGATGAGGTTTTTCTAGCTTCCGCTATCAACAATAAAATGCAACGGGGTCCCCTTCACCCACATATGTGAATGAAAAAGGCGCCCCCCCTATTCAGGATCTATTGGTTCTTCTGGTTGAATTACTGCGGTTGCGATAATAGTAGTGGGGTCTGCGTCAATGATCTGTCCTTTACCAATATTTTCAGAATCAGATTTTGAATCAGGGTTCGGCTCCTTGTCTTTGATCTCAACCACCAATGACTGTTTTGAGTGACATTCATCGGTGTTTTGCCAGGGGCTTTTGTGGAAATCACACCATTTTACGGTGTCCTTCTTTTCCTTCCCGTGACCCTTCTTTTCCTGTGTCTTGGACTGGTTTTCGGGAGACTGTTTGTTAGGGCCGTATTTGTCATACTTTGGTTGTTGCAGATTTGCGGATCCGAATTCCCATTTGTTCTGGTCCTTAAATTTCTGCTCAATTTTAATAGCATATCGATAAGCAACATCGAGTGATGAGATGTCCAGAAAATCCATTTCAGTCTGGATGTATCTGTGTAGAGCCCCACGGTATTTCAGAACCAAATGTCGCTCGGAGTCTTTGATACCTAGCTTGGTGCTCAAGGCATGGAAGGTATTGGTGAACTCTAGAACTGCTTGGCCCCTCTATTTCCGCAGTGTGGTCCATCTCATGTACTGGTCCTCATAGTTTCCAACAGGGTAATACTGTTCCTTTACCACATCCACAAAAAAATCCCAAGTGGGATTGGCCCATTATATTCCAGAATCCTCTGTGGAAATTTGCTCCCAATAAGTTTCTCACCAATTTTTGACATGAGGGGGAGATTTAAGGAGTGCGAAGATGATCTTTTCTTTGTCAAAAAAATTGTGAACAGAGAAATAACCTTCTAGTAGAGTTAACTATTTTTTTATGGCTTCTGCATCTATCTGTCCTTCAAATACAGGAATATCAAAATTAACTTGTACCTTGAAAGGCGAAGTGCTCCAAAGTGGTCGCTTGATGAATATGCGCCTGATGCTATCAGCAGGCGTTTAAGGATGTGGGAAAAATTCTCTATCATTTCGTCCCTCTGTCGCGTGAGAGTTTGCTCAAGCAACAGATTGATAGGTTCGTTTGCTCTGTCATTTTTATTTTCTTCCATCATTGAGGGTTTCTTGGATGTGCGAGAGCGATTGTCTTCAAGAGAGAAGCTCGAGACCCAACTTTCTATACTCGGACTTCATCGGGGACATGCAATGAAAAACGATCAAGAGCAGCCTGCTCTGATACCACTGATCTGGATTATTTTCGACACGAAATGAGATCAAAGATATAATAAAGAAATGCATAGAGATATCATAGATATTCAATAGTATAAAAAAAATGTATCATAGATGCAACCATAAACAAAAATATACAGTAATACACGATTTCTATTAATGAAACAAATGTACAGAGACTATAAAAATACAGAGTGAAAGACTCGCTAGAATGGTGGTAGCTTATCTCTTAGAAGAGATGTGACTGCTACTCGCATTCATAAGAAGATGATGACAATAAGGCTTTGAAGGAATTTTTTCAATAAAAAAGAATTCCAAAAACCCTAGACATCCAAAAGCCTAACCCTAGGAGATGAAGTGCCAAAAGTCATGTGGGCCCTGTTTGGGTAAGTTAGCACATTAACTTCCTGGGGTCGTAAAATTTGCATACGACCTCCGTTTTAGGCATATGATAGCTCGTTGGAAAGGTATCATCGAGGAGATTAATTTTTGGGGCTCAATAATTCCTTCAAATATAATTGAGAACTTTGATATCGAAAAATCTTCATTTAGGCCCTCAAAATGGGCTCGGAAGTTAAAACCTGCTAAAAATAGTAAATTGTCAAAATTGCCAGAAAACTCTTTTGAGCCAGTCAAAAAAGGTGGGTGGCCACCGATATCCATCTGGATCAATCATCCCTCATTAGGAAGAAGTGGTCTCCATTGCGTTGAGTTTCCGGGGCAGAGGGAAAAGCGTTTGTTGGATCTGCATCTTGGTGAGCTGCTTGTATTGTTGGAGACGTTGCGCTGCTTAGTTTGTGGAAGTTTGTCATGAACCTATTGAAGCTGAGGATGTTCAAGAAGTCGAGCTACATGAGAGGACGATGTGCAGCAGGAATATTTGCACTTTGTTGTAGCCTTGTCGACCTGCTTCTGTTGGACAGAAGATGCTTGGGGCACGGTTGTAGTGGTTGCAATGTCTTTTTGTTCTCTTTTTGAATAGATTGTTAAGAATCTGAATTTTGTAGTATGAGATACTAACTTGCGACACTTTTTAGGTGGAACAGTAGTCGGAACTACTTATGGTATTCTGTAGAGATGACCCCCCAAAGTATCAATGACACTAAGAGGTCGAGACTCATAAACAACATGGCGTCTCCACATATATGGTTGGCCCAAGAGCACATCACATACATCCAGTGGGGAAACATCACATAATAACTCATCCTTGAAGAGTTGGATGTCGAATGATAATCGACACTATTGGTTGACATGAAGATCTTGTCCTCACTGAAGCCACCTGATGTTGTAAGGTTGCGGGTGTGGTGTTGTTGACAATCCCAAGTGTTTGATGACCTCTGCTGAGATGAGGTTTTTCTGGCTTTCACTATCAACAATAAAATGTAGCAGGGTCCCCTTCACCCACATCTGTGAATGAAAAAGGCACTCCCCCTCTTCAGGATCTGTTAGTTCTTCTGGTTGAATTGTTGCAGTTGCGACAATAGCAGTGGGGTTTGCGTCAATGATCTGTCATTTACCAGTATTTTTAGAATCAGATTTTGAATCATGGTTCGGCGCATTGTCTTTGATCTCGACCACCAATGACTGTTTTGAGTGACATTCCTCGGTGTTGTGCCAGGGGATTTTGTTGAAATCACACCATTTTCCAATGTCCTTCTTTGTCTTCCCGTGACCCTTCTTTTCCTGTGCCTTGGACTGGTTTTCGTGAGATTGTTTTTTAGGGCTGTCTTTTTCATACTTTGGTTGTTGCGGATTTGCAGACCCGAATTTCCGATTGTTCAGGTGATAAAATTTATGCTCAATTTTAACAACATATCGATAAGTATCACCGAGTGATGAGATGTCCAGAAAATCCATTTTAGTCTGGATGTATCTCTGTAGAGCCCCGCAGTATTTTAGAACCAAATGTCGCTCGAAGTTTTTGATACCCAGCTTGGTGCGCAAGGTATGGAAGGTATTGGTGAACTACGAAACTACTTGGCCCCTCTCTTGCTGCAGTGTGGTCCATCTCATGTACTGGTCCTCATAATTGTCAACAGGGTAATACTATTCCTTTACCGCATCCACAAAAAAATCCCAAGTGGGATCGGCCCCATATATTCCAGACTCCTTTGTGGAACTTTGCTCCCAGTAAGTTTACCACAAATTTTTGATATGAGGGAGAGATTTAAGGAGTGTGAAGGTGGTTTTTTCTTTGTCAAAAAAATTGTAAATAGAGAAATAACCTTCTAGCAGAGTTAACCATTTTTCTAGGGCTTCTGCATCTATCTGTCCTTCAAATACAAAAATATCAAAATTAAATTGTACCTTGAAAGGTGAGGTGCTTCCAAAGTGGTCGCTTGATGAAGATGTTCCTGATGCTATCGACAAATGTTTAAGGATGTGGAATATGTGCCTGATGCTATCGGAAGGCATTTAAGGATGTGGGCAAAATTCTCCATCATTTCATCCCTCTGTCGCGTGAGAGCTTGCTCAAGCAACAGATTGATAGGATCATTTGCTCCGTTATTTTTCTTTTCTTTCACCATTGAGGGTTTCTTGGGTGTGCGAGAGTGATTGTATTCAAGAGAGACAGGCTCAAGACCCAACTTTCTATACTCGGACATCATCGGGGACATGCACTGAAAAAATGATCAAGAGCAGCTTGCTCTGATACCACTAATCCGGATTATTTTCGGCACGAAATGAGATCAGAGATATAATAAAGAAATACACAGAGATATCACAGATATTCAATAATATAATAGAAATGTATCAGAGATGCAGCCATAAACACAGATATACAGTAATACATGATTTCTATTAATGAAACAAATGTATAGAGACTGTAAAAATACAGAGTGAAAGACTCGCTAGAATGGTGGCTGCTTATCTCTGAAAAGAGATGTGACTGCTACTCGCATTCGCAAGAAGATGATGACAATGAGGCTCTGAAGGAATTTTTACAATAAACAGGAATGCCAAAATCCCTATACATCCAAAAACCTAACCCTAGGAGATGAAGCACCAAAAGTCATGTGTGCCTTGTTTGGGTAAGTTAGCACATCAACTTCCCGGGGGTCATAACTTTTGCATACGATCTCCGTTTTAGGCGTATGATAGATCGTTGGAAAGGTATCATTGAGGAGATTAACATTGGGGGATAAATGATGCCTTCAACTATCATTGAGAACCTAAATCTCAAAAAACCTTCATTTAGGCCCTCAAAATGGGTCCGAAAGTTAAAACCTGCTAAAAATAGTAAATTGCCAAAATTGCTAGAAAACTGTTTTGAGCTAGTTGGAAAAGGTGGGTGGCCACCGATATCCACCTGGATCAATCCTCCCTCCTTATGAAGAAATGGTATCCATTGCATTGAGTTCCCGGGGCAGAGGGAAAAGTGTTTGCTACATCTGCATCTTGGTGAGTTGCTTGTATTGTTGGAGACGTCGCGCTGCTTAGTTTGTGGAAGTCTGTCATGAACCTATTGAAGTTGAGGCTATTCAACAAGTTGAGCTACATGAGAGGAAGATGTGCAGAAGGAATCTTTTCATTTTTCTACAGCCTTGTTGACCTGCTTCTGTTGGATAGAAGGTGCTTGGGGCAATGTTGTAGTGGTTGCAGTGTCATTTTGTTCTCTTTTTGAACAGATTGTGAAGAAGTTGAATTTTGCAGTATGAGATAATACCTTGCGGAACTTTTTAGGTGGAACAGTAGTTGGAACTACCTCTGATATTCTATAGAGATGACCCCCAAAAGTAACATTGACACTATGGGGTAGAGACTCATAAAAAATATGGCGTCTCCACATATATGGTTGGCCCAAGAGCAATTCACATACATCCAGTGGGGCAATATCACATAATTCCTCATCCTTGAAAAGTTGGATGTCGTATGATAATCGATACTATTGGCTGACACAAAGATCTTGTCCTTGCCGAAGCCACCTGATGTTGTATGGCTGCGGGTGTGGTGTTGTCGACAATCCCAACTGTTTGACGACCTCTGCTGAGATGATGTTTTTTTGGCTTCCGCTATCAACATTAAAATGCAGTGGGGTCCCCTTCACCCACAACTGTGAATTAAAAAGGCGCTCCCCCTCTTCAGGATCTGATGGTTCTTCTAGTGGAATTGCTGGGGTTGCGACAATAGCAGTGGGGTCTGAGTCAATGATCCGTCCTTTACCAGTACTTTTAGAATCAGATTTTGAATCAGGGTTCGGCTCCTTGTCTTTGATCTCAGCCACCAATGACTGTTTTGAGTGACATTCATCGGTGTTGTGCCAGGGGATTTATTGGAAATCACACCATTTTACGGTGTCCTTCTTTGTCTTCCCATGACCCTTCTTTTCCTCTGTCTTGGACTGGTTTTCGGGAGACTGTTTGTTAGGGCCGTATTTTTCATACTTTGGTTGTTACAGATTTGCAGACCCGAATTCCCATTTGTTCTGGTGCTTAAATTTCTGCTCAATTTTAACAGCATATCGATAAGCAGCACCAAGTGATGAGATGTCCAGAAAATACATTTCAGTCTGGATGTATCTATGTAGAGCCCCGCGGTATTTCAAAACCAAATGTCGCTCAGAGTCTTTGATTCCCAGCTTGGTGCTCAAGGTATGGAAGGTATTGGTAAACTCTGCAACTGCTTGGCCCCTCTCTTTCCGCAGTGTGGTCCATCTCATGTACTGGTCTTCATAGTTACCAACATGGTAATACTATTCCTTTACCGCATCCACAAAAAAATCCCAAGTGGGATCGACCCCATATATTCCATACTCCTCTGTGGAACTTTGCTCCCAGTAATTTTCTCACCAATTTTTGACATGAGGGGTATCTTTAAGGAGTGCGAAGGTGATCTTTTCTTTGTCGTAAAAATTGTGAACAGAGAAATAACCTTCTAGCAGAGTTAACCATTTTTCTAGGGCTTCTGCATCTATTTGTCCTTCAAATATAGGGATATCAAAATTAACTTGTACCTTGAAAGGCGAGGTGCCTCCAAAGTGGCCGCTTGATGAAGATGTGCCTGATGCTATCGACAGGTGTTTAAGGATGTAGGCAAAATTCTCCATCATTTCGTCCCTCTGTCGTGTGAGAGCTTGCTCAAGCAACAGATTGATAGGATCGTCTGCTCCGTCGTTTTTCTTTTCTTCCACCAATGAGGGTTTCTTGGGTGTGCGAGAGAGATTGTATTCAAGAGAGATAATATCAAGACCCAACTTTCTATACTCGGACCTCGTCGAGGACATGCACTGAAAAAATGATCAAGAGCAGTTTTCTCTGATACCACTGATTCGAATTATTTTCGACACGAAACGAGATCGGAGATATAATAAAGAAATGCATAGAGATATCGTAGATATTCAATAATATAAAAAAAATGTATCAGAGATGCAACCATAAACACAGATATATAGTAATACACGATTTCTATTAATGAAATAAATGTACAGAGACTGTAAAAATACAGAGTGAAAGACTCGCTAGAATGGTGGCAGTTTATCTCTGAGAAGAGATGTGACCGCTACTTGCATTCGCTAGAAGATGATGACAATGAGGCTCTGAAGGACTTTTTACAATAAACAGGAATGCCAAAACCCCTAGACATCCAAAAACCTAACACTAGGAGATGAAGTGCCAAAAATCATGTGGGCCCTGTTTGGGTAAGTTAGCATATCAACTTCACGGGGTCGTAACTGTTGCATATGATCTCCATTTTAGGCGTATGATAGCTCGTTGGAAAGGTATCATCGAGGATATTCATTTTGGGGGCCCTATCATGCTTTTGGCTATCATTGAGAACCTCGATATCAAAAAAATTTCATTTAGGCCCTCAAAACGGGCCTGGAAGTGAAAACTTGGTAAAAATAGTAAATTGTCAAAATTGCTAAAAAACTGTTTTGAGCTAGTCGGAAAAGGTGGGTGGCCACCGATATCCATCTGGATCAATCCTCCCTCCTTAGGAAGCAATGGTCTCCATTTCTTTGAGTGCCCGAGGCAGAGGGAAAAGTGTTTGCTTGATCTGCATCTTAGCGAGCTGCTTGTATTGCTGCAGATGTCGCGCTGCTTAGTTTGAGGAAGTCTGTCATGAACCTATTGAGGCTGAGGCTGTTCAACAAGTCGAGCTACATGAGAGGACTATGTGCAAAAGGAATATTTTCACTTTTCTGCAGCCTTGTCGACCTGCTTCTGTTGGATATAAGGTGCTTGGGGCAAGGTTGTAGTGGTTGCAGTGTCCTTTTGTTCTCCTTTTTAACAGATTGTGAATAAGCTGAATTTTGTAGTATGAGATACTACATTGCGATACTTTTTTAGGTGGAACAGTAGTCGTAATTACCTCTGGTATTAAGTAGATATGACCCCCCAAAGTAACAGTGACACTACGGGGTCGAGACTCATAAATAGCATGACATCTCCACATATATGGTTGGACCAAGAGCACATCACAGACATCCAGTGGGGAAACATCACATAATACCTCATCCTTGAAGGGTTGGATGCCATATGATAATCGACATTGTTGGCTGACACGAAGATCTTGTCCTTGCCGAACCCACCCGATGTTGTATGGTTGCGGGTGTGGTGTTGTCGACAATCCCAACTGTTTGATGACGTTTGTTGAGATAAGTTTTTTCTCGCTTTCGCTATCAACAATAAAATGTAGCGGGGTCCCCTTCACCCACATCTGTGAATGAAAAAGACACTCCCCTTCTTCAAGATCTGTTGGTTCTTCTGGTTGAATTGCTACGGTCGCGACAATAGCAGTGGGGTCTGCATCAATGATCTGTCCTGTACCAGTATTTTTAGAATTAGATTTTGAATTAGTGTTCAGCTCCTTGTCTTTGATCTTAGCCACCAATGACTGTTTTGAGCGACATTCATCAGTGTTGTGCCTGGGGATTTTTTGGAAATCACACCATTTTCCAGTGTCCTTCTTTGTCTTCCCGTGACTCTTCTTTTCCTGTGTCTTGGACTGGTTTTCGGGAGACTGTTTGTTAGGGCCGTCTTTGTCATACTTTGGTTGTTGCGGATTTGCAGACCCAAATTACCATTTGTTCTGGTGCTTAAATTTCTGCTCAATTTTAACACCATATCGATAAGCAGCACCGAGTGATGAGATGTCCAAAAAATCCATTTTAGTATGGATGTATCTGTGTATAGCCCCGCGATATTTCAGAACCAAATGTTGCTCGGAGTATTTGATACCCATCTTGGTGTGCAAGGTATGGAAGATATTGGTGAACTCCGAAATTGCTTGGCCCCTCTCTTGTCGCAGTGTGGCCCATCTCATGTACTGGTCCTCATAGTTGCCAAAAGAGTAATATGGTTCCTTTACCGCATCCACAAAAAAATCCCAAGTGGGATCGGCCCCATATATTCCAGACTCCTCTGTGGAACTTTTCTCCCAATAAGTTTCATACCAATTTTTGACATGAGGGAGAACTTTAAGGAGTGCAAAAGTGATAATTTCTTTGTCAGAAAAAATGTGAAAAGAGAAATAACCTTCTAGCAAAGTTAACCATTTTTCTAGGTCTTATGCATCTATTTGTCCTTGAAATACAGGAATATCAAAATTAACTTGTACCTTGAAAGGTGAGGTGCCTCCAAATTGGCCTCTTTATGAAGATGCACTTGATGCTATCACCAGCCGTTTAAGGATGTGGGAAAAATTCTCCATCATTTTGTCCCTTTGTCGCGTGAGAGCTTGCTCAAGCAACAGATTGATAGGATCATCTGCTCTGTCGTTTTTCTTTTCTTCCGCCATTGAGGGTTTCTTGGGTGTGCGAGAACGATTGTCTTCAAGAGAGATAAGCTCAAGACACAAATTTCTATACTTAGACCTCGTTGAGGACATGCACTGAAAAAAAGATCTAGAGCAGCCTGCTCTGATACCACTGATCCAGATTATTTTCGGCACGAAATGAGATCGGAGATATAATAAAGAAATGCACAGAGATATCACATATATTTAATAATACAATAAAAATTCATTAGAGATGTATCCATAAACATAGATATACAGTAATACATGATTTCTATTAATGAAATAAATGTACAGACACTGTAAAAATACAAAGTGAAAGACTCGCTAGAATGGTGGCAGCTTATCTCTGAGAAGAGATGTGACTGCTACTCACATTCGCAAGAAGATGATGACAATGAGGCTCTGAAGGTTTTTTTACAATAAATAGGAATTCCAAAGACCCTAGACATCCAAAAACATAACCCTAGGAGATGAAGCGCCAAAAGTCACGTGGGCCCCGTTTGGGTAGGTTTGCACATCAACTTCTCGGGGTCATAACTCTTGCATACAATCTCCGTTTTAGGCGTATGATATCTCGTTAGAAAGGTATCGTCAAGGAGATTCATTTTGGGGGATCAATTATTATTTTTGATATAATTGAGAATATCTATCTCTAAAAACCTTCATTTATGCTCTCAAAATGTGTCCGAAAGTTAAAACCTACTAAAAATAGTAAATTACCAAAATTATCAGAAAATTGTCAATCCTCCCTCCTTAGGAAGCAATGGTATCCATTTCATTGAGTTCCTGGGGCAGAGGGAAAAACGTTTACTAGATCTGCATCTTGGTGAGATGCTTGTATTGTTATAGACGTGGCGTTGCTTAGTTTGTGGAAGTCTATCATGAACCTATTGAAGCTGAGGTTGTTCAACAAGTCGAGCTACATGAGAGGACGATGTGCAGAAGGAATATTTTCACTTTACTACAGCCTTGTCGACCTTCTTCTGTTGTATAGAAGGTGCTTGGGGCAAGGTTGTAGTGGTTGCAATGTCCTTTTGTTCTCCTTCTGAACAGATTGTGGAGAAGCTAAATTTTGTAGTATGAGATACTACCTTGCGTCACTTTTTAGGTGTAACAGTAGTCAAAACTACCTCTGGTATTCCGTAGAGATGACCCCCCAAAGTAACAATGACACTACGGGGAACAATTCTTCATCATTTTGTCCCTTTGTCATGTGATAACTTGCTCAAGCAACAGATTGATAGGATCGTCTACTCCGTCGTTTTTCTTTTCTTACGCCATTGAGGGTTTCTTGGGTCTGCGAGAGAGATTGTATTAAAGAGAGACAAGTTCGAGACCCAAATTGCTATACTCAGACCTTGTCGGGGACATGCACTAAAAAAACGATCAAGAACAACCTGCTCTGATACCATTGATTCGGATTATTTTGGACACGAAATGAGATCGGAGATATAATAAATAAATGCATAGAGATATCAAATATATTCAATAATATAACACAAATGTATCAAACATGCAACCATAAACATAGATATACAGTAATACACGATTTCTATTAATGAAACAAATGTACAGAGACTGTTAAAATATAGAGTGAAAGACTCGCTAGAATGGTGGCAGCTTATCTCTGAGAAGAGTTGTGACCGCTACTCGCATTCGCAAGAAGATGATGAAAATGAATCTCTTAAGGCCTTTTTACAATAAACAGGAATGCAAAAAACCCTAGACATCCAAAAACCTAACCCTAGGAGATGAAGCGCCTAAAGTCACGTGGGCCCTGTTTGGGAAAGTTAGCACATCAATTTCCCGAGGTCGTAACTTTTGCATACAATCTCCGTTTTAGGCATATGATAGCTCGTTGGAAAGGTATCATCGAGGAGATTAATTTTGGGGGCTAAATGATGCATTCAAATATAATTGAGAACCTATATTTCAAAAAAAATTCATTTAGGCCCTCAAAATGGGCTCGGAAATTAAAACCTACTAAAAATAGTAAATTGCCAAAATTGTCAAAAAACTGTTTTGAGCTAGTCGAAAAAGGTGGGTGGCCACCGATATCCACCTGGATCAATCCTCCCTCCTTAGGAAGTAATGGTCTCCATTGCGTTGAGTTCCCAGGGAAGAGGGAAAAGCGTTTGCTGGATCTGCATCTTGGTGAGCTGCTTGTATTGCTCGAGACGTCGCGCTGTTTAGTTTGTGGAAGTCTGTCATGAACCTGTTGAAGCTGAGGCTATTCAATAAGTCGAATTACATGAGATGACTATGTGCAGAAGGAATATTTTCATTTTTCTATAGCCTTCTCGACTGGCTTCTATTAGATAGAACGTGCTTGGGGCAAGGTTGTAGTGGTTACAGTGTCCTTTTGTTCTCCTTTTTAACAGATTGTGAAGAAGCTGAATTTTGCAGTATGAGATACTACCTTGCGACACATTTTAGGTGGAACAATAGTCAGATGTACCTCTCGTATTCTGTAGATATGAACCCCCAAAGTAACAATGACTCTACGGGGTCGAGACTCATAAACAACATGGCGTCTCCACATATATGGTCGGACCAAGATCACATCACAAACATCCAGTGGGGCAACATCACATAATACCTCATCCTTGAAGGGTTGGATGCCGTATGATAATCAACACTGTTGGCTGACATGAAGATCTCATCCTCACCGAAGCCACCTGATGTTGTATGGTTGCGGGTGTGGTGTTGTCGACAATCCCAACTGGTTGACGACCTCTGCTAAGATGAGGTTTTTTTGGCTTCATATATCAACAATAAAATGCAGCGGGGTCCCCTTCACCCACATCTGTGAATGAAAAAGGTGCTCCCCCACTTCAGGATCTGTTGGTTCTTCTAGTTGAATTGCTGCGGTTGCGATAATAGCAGTGGGGTCTGTGTCAATGATCTATCCTTTACCAGTATTTTCAGAATATGATTTTGAATTAGGGTTCGGCTCCTTGTCTTTGATCTCGGCCACCAATGACTGTTTTGAGTGACATTCATTGGTGTTGTGCCAGGGGCTTTTGCGGAAATCACACCATTTTCCGGTGTCCTTCTTTGTCTTCCCGTGACCCTTCTTTTCCTCTGTCTTGGACTATTTCTCAGGAGACTATTTTTTAGGGCCGTCTTTTGCATACTTTGTTTGTTGCGGATTTGCAGACCCAAATTCCTATTTTTTCTGGTGCTTATATTTCTACTCAATTTTAACAACATATCGATAAGCAACACCCAATGATGAGATGTCTAGAAAATCCATTTCAGTCTGTATGTATCTGTGTAGAGCCCTGTGTTATTTCAGAACCAAATGTCGCTCAGAGTCTTTTATACCTAGCTTGGTGCGCAAGGTATGGAAGGTATTTGTGAACTCCAGAACTACTTGGCCACTCTCTTGTCGCAGTGTGGTCCATCTCATGTACTGGTCCTCATAGTTGCCAACATGGTAATACTGCTCCTTTACCTCATCCACAAAAAAATCCCAAGTGGGACCGACCCCATATATTCCAGACTCCTTTGTAGAAATTTGCTCCTAGTAAGTTTCCCACCAATTTTTGACATGAGGGAGAACTTTAAGTAGTTTGAAGGTGATCTTTTCTATGTCGAAAACATTGTGAATAGAGAAATAACCTTCTAGTAGAGTTAACCATTTTTTAGGGCTTCTGCATCTATCTGTCCTTCAAATACAAGAATATAAAAATTAACTTGTACCTTTAAAGACAAGGTGCCTTCAAAGTGGCTGCTTGATGAAGATGCGCCTGATGCTATCGACATGCATTTAAGGATGTGGGCAAAATTCTCTATCATTTCATCCCTCTGTCGCGTGAGAACTTTCTCAAGCAACAGATTGATAAGATCATCTACTCCATCGTTTTTCTTTTCTTCCGCCATTGAGGGTTTCTTGGGTGTGCGAGAGCGATTGTATTAAAGAGAGACAAGATCGAGACCCAACTTTCTAGACTCGGACCTCGTCGGGGACATGTACTGAAAAAATGATCAAGAGCAGCCTGCTCTGATACCACTGATTCAGATTATTTTCGGCATGAAATGAGATCGGAGATATAATAAAGAAATGCATAGAGATATCAAAGATATTCAATAATATAACAAAAATGTATTAGAGATGCAACCATAAACATATATATACAGTAATACATGATTTCTATTAATGAAACAAATGTATAGAGACTGTTAAAATATAGAGTGAAAGACTCGCTAGAATGGTGGCATTTTATCTCTGAGAAGAGTTGTGACCGCTACTCGCATTCGCAAGAAGATGATGACAATGAGGCTCTGAATGCCTTTTTAAAATAAACAAGAATGCCAAAAACCCTAGACATCCAAAAACCTAACCCTAGGAGATGAAGCACCTAAATTCATGTGGGCCCTGTTTGGGAAAGTTAGCACATCAACTTCCCGGGGTCGTAAGTCTTGCATACGATCTCCGTTTTAGGCGTATGATAGCTCGTTGGAAAGGTATCGCCAAGGAGATTCATTTTGGTGGCTCAATGATTCTTTTGGATATCATTGAGAATATTGATATCGAAAAACCTTCATTTATTCTCTCAAAATGTGTCTGAAAGTTAAAACTTGCTAAAAATAGTAAATTGCCAAAATTGTCAGAAAACTGTTTTGAGCTTGTCGAAAAAGGTGGGTGGCCACCGATATCCACCTGGATCAATCCTCTCTCCTTAGGAAGCAATGGTCTCCATTTCATTGAGTTCTCGGGGCAGAGGGAAAAGCGTTTTCTAGATCTGCATCTTGGTGAGCTGCTTGTATTGCTATAGACGTGGCGCTGCTTAGTTTGTGGAAGTATATCATGACCCTGTTGAAGCTAAGGTTGTTCAAAAAGTTGAGCTACATGAGAGGATGATGTGAAGAAGGAATCTTTTCACTTTTCTACAGCCTTTTCGACCTTCTTTTGTTGTATAGAAGGTGCTTGGGGCAAGGTTGTAGTGGTTGTAGTGTCCTTTTTTCTCCTTTTGAACAGATTGTGGAGAAGCTGAATTTTGCAGTATGAGATACTACCTTGCGTCACTTTTTAGGTGTAACAGTAGTCGAAACTACCTCTGGTATTCTGTAGAGATGACCCCCCAAAGTAACAATGACACTAGGGGGAAAAATTCTCCATCATTTTGTCCCTTTGTCGCGTGAGAACTTGCTCAAGCAACATATTGATAGGATCGTCTACTCCGTCGTTTTTCTTTTCTTCTGCCATTGAGGGTTTCTTGGGTGTGCGAGAGAGATTGTCTTAAAGAGAGACAAGTTTGAGACCCAACTTGCTAGACTCGTACCTTGTCGGGGACATGCATTGAAAAAACGATCAAGAGTAGCCTGCTCTGATACCACTGATTCAGATTATTTTGGACACGAAATGAGATCGGAGATATAATAAAGAAATGCATAGAGATATCAAAGATATTCAATAATATAACAAAAATGTATCAAATATGCAACCATAAACACAGATATACAGTAATACACGATTTCTATTAATGAAACAAATGTACAGAGACTATTAAAATATAGAGTGAAAGACTCGCTAGAATGGTGGCAACTTATCTTTGAGAAGAGTTGTGACCGCTACTCGCATTCGCAAGAAGATGATGAAAATGAAGCTCTTAAGGCCTTTTTACAATAAACAGGAATGCCAAAAACCCTAGACATCCAAAAACCTAACCCTAGGAGATGAAGCGCCTAAAGTCATGTGGGCCCTGTTTGGGAAAGTTAGCACATGAATTTCCCGAGGTCGTAACTTTTGCATACAATCTTCGTTTTAGGCGTACGATAGCTCGTTGGAAAGGTATCATCGAGGAGATTAATTTTGGGGGTTAAATGATGCCTTCGACTATAATTGAGAACCTCTATCTAAAAAAAACTTCATTTAGGCCCTCAAAATGGGCCCGGAAGTTAAAACCTACTAAAAATAGTAAATTGCCAAAATTGTCAAAAAACTTTTTTGAGCCAGTCAGAAAAGGTGGGTGGCCACCGATATCCACCTGGATAAATCCTCCCTCCTTAGGAAGTAATGGTCTCTATTGCGTTGAGTTCCTAGGGCAGAGGGAAAAGCATTTGCTGGATCTGCATCTTGGTGAGCTGCTTGTATTGCTGGAGACGTTGCGCTGTTTAGTTTGTGGAAGTCTGTCATGAACCTGTTGAAGCTGAGGTTGTTCAATAAGTCGAGTTACATGAGAGGACTATGTGCAAAAGGAATATTTTTACTTTGTTGCAGCCTTGTCGACTTGCTTCTATTAGATATAACGTGCTTGGGGCAAGGTTGTAGTGGTTGCAGTGTCCTTTTGTTTTCCTTTTTAACAGATTGTGAAGAAGCTGAATTTTGCAGTATGAGATACTACCTTGCGACACGTTTTAGGTGGAAAAATAGTTAGATATACCTCTCGTATTCTGTAGATATGAACCCCCAAAGTAACAATGACACTACGAGGTCGAGACTCATAAACAACATGGCGTATCCACATATATGATTGTCCCAATAGCACATCACAAACATCTAGTGGGGCAACATCACATAATACCTCATCCTTGAAGGGTTGGATGCCATATGATAATCGACACTGTTGGCTGACACGAAGATCTCGTCCTCACCGAAGCCACCCGATGTTGTATGGCTGTGGGTGTGGTGTTATTGACAATCCCAACTGGTTGACGACCTCCGCTGAGATGAGTTTTTTTGGCTTCCGCTATCAACAATAAAATGCAGCGGGGTCCCCTTCACCCACATCTGTGAATGAAAAAGGTGCTCCCCCACTTTAGGATCTGTTGGTTCTTATGGTTGAATTGATGTGGTTGCGACAATAGAAGTGGGGTTTGCGTCAATGATCTATCCTTTACCAGTATTTTCAGAATCTAATTTTGAATCAGGGTTCGGCTCCTTGTCTTTGATCTCGGCCACCAATGACTGTTTTGAGCGACATTCATCGGTGTTGTGCCAGGGGTTTTTGTGGAAATCAAACCATTTTCGGTGTCCTTCTTTGTCTTCCCATGACCCTTCTTTTCCTCTGTCTTGGACTGGTTCTTAGGAGACTATTTGTTAGGGACGTCTTTGTCATACTTTGTTTGTTGCGGATTTGCAGACCCAAATTCTTGTTTGTTCTGGTGCTTATATTTCTACTCAATTTTAACAACATATCGATAAGAAACACCCAATGATGAGATGTGTAGAAAATCCATTTCAGTCTGGATGTATCTGTGTATAGCCCCGCGGTATTTCAGAACCAAATGTCGCTCGAAGTCTTTGATACCCAGCTTGGTGTGCAAGGTATCTAAGGTATTGGTGAACTCCACAACTACATGGCCGCTCTCTTGTTGCAGTGTGGTCCATCTCATGTACTGGTCCTCATAGTTGCCAATAGGGTAATACTGCTCCTTTACCTCATCCACAAAAAAATCCCAAGTGGGATCGACCCCATATATTCCAGAATCCTTTGTGGAAATTTTCTCCTAGTAAGTTTCCCACCAATTTTTGACATGAGGGAGAGCTTTAAGTAGTGCGAAGGTGATCTTTTCTTTGTCGAAAAAATTGTGAATAGAGAAATAACCTTCTAGCAGAGTTAACCATTTTCTAGGTCTTATGCATCTATCTGTCCTTCAAATACAAGAATATCAAAATTAACTTGTACCTTGAAAGACAAGGTGCCTCCAAAGTGGCCGCTTGATGAAGATGCGCCTGATGCTATCGACATGCATTTAAGGATGTGGGCAAAATTCTCTATCATTTCATCCCTCTGTCGCGTGAGAACTTGCTCAAGCAACAGATTGATAGGATCGTCTACTCCGTCATTTTTATTTTCTTCCGCCATTGAGGGTTTCTTGGGTGTGCGAGAGTGATTATCTTAAAGAGAGACAAGCTCGAGACCCAACTTGCTAGACTCATACCTCGTCGGGGACATGCACTGAAAAAACGATCAAGAGCAGCCTGCTCTGATAACACTGATTCAGATTATTTTCAGCACGAAATGAGATCGAAGATATAATAAAGAAATGCATAGAGATATCAAAGATATTCAATAATATAACAAAAATGTATCAGAGATGCAACCATAAACACAGATATACAGTAATACATGTTTTCTATTAATGAAACAAATGTACAGAGACTGTTAAAATATAGAGTGAAAGACTCGCTAGAATGGTGGCATTTTATATCTGAGAAGAGTTGTGACCGCTACTCGCATTCGCAAGAAGATGATGGCAATGGGGATCTGAAGGCCTTTTTATAATAAACAGGAATGCCAAAAACCCTAGACATCCAAAAACCTAACCTAGGAGATGAAGCACCTAAAGTCATGTGGGCCTTGTTTGGGAAAGTTAGCACATCAACTTCCTGAGGTCGTAACTTTTGCATACAATCTCCGCTTTAGGCATATGATAGCTCGTTGGAAAGGTATCGTTGAGGAGATTCATTTTGGAAGCTCAATGATTCCTTTGGCTATCATTGAGAACCTCAATCTCGAAAAACCTTCATTTAGGCCCTCAAAATGGGCTCGGAAGTTAAAACCTGCTAAAAATAGTAAATTGCCAAAATTGCCAGAAAACAATTTTGAGCCAGTCGAAAAAGGTGGGTGGCCATAGATATCCACCTAGATCAATCCTCCCTCCTTAGGAAGTAATGGTTTCCATTGCATTGAGTTCCTAGGGCAGAGGGAAAAGAGTTTGCTGGATCTGCATCTTGGTGAGCTGCTTGTATTGCTGGAGACGTCGCCTTGCTTAGTTTGTGGAATTCTGTCATGAACCTGTTGAAGTTGAGGCTATTCAATAAGTCTAGCTACATGAGAGGACTATGTGCAGAAGGAATATTTTCACTTTGCTGCAACCTTGTCGACCTGCTTCTATTAGATAGAATGTGCTTGGGGCAAGGTTGTAGTGGTTGCAGTGTCCTTTTGTTCTCCTTTTTAATAGATTGTGAAGAAGTTGAATTTTGCAGTATGAGATACTACCTTGTGACACATTTTAGGTGGAACATTAGTCGGAACTACCTCTGGTATTCTGTAGATATGAACCCCCAAAGTAATAATGACACTACAGAGTCGAGAATCATAAACAACATGGAACCTCCACATATATGGTTGACCCAAGAGCACATCATAGACATCCAGTGGGGAAACATCACATAATACCTCATCCTTGAAGGGTTGGATGCCGTATGATAATCGACACTGTTGGCGGACACAAAGATCTCATCCTCGCCAAAGCCACTCAATGTTGTATGGCTGCGGGTGTGGTGTTGTCGACAATCTCAACTGGTTGAAGACCTCTGCTGAGATGAGGTTTTTATGGCTTCCACTATCAACAATAAAATGCAGTGGGGTCCCCTTCACCCACATCTGTGAATGAAAAAGGTGCTCCCCCACTTCAGGATTTGTTTGTTCTTCTGGTTGAATTGCTACAATCGCGAAAATAGTAGTGGGGTCTGCGTCAATGATCTGTCCTTTACCAATATTTTCAGAATCTGATTTTGAATCAGGGTTCGGTTCCTTGTCTTTGATCTCGACCACCAATGACTATTTTGAGCGACATTCATCGGTGTTGTGCCAGGGGATTTTGTGGAAATAACAACATTTTCTGGTGTCCTTCTTTGTCTTCCTGTGACACTTCTTTTCCCGTGTCTTGGATTGGTTTTCGGGAGACTGTTTGTTAGGGATGTATTTGTCATACTTTATTTTTTGTGGATTTGCAGACCCAAATTCCTGTTTGTTATGGTGCTTATATTTCTACTCACTTTTAACAGCATATCGATAAGCAACACCCAGTGATGAGATGTCCAGAAAATCCATTTCATTCTGGATGTATCTGTGTAGAGCCCTGCGGTATATCAGAACCAAATGTCACTCAGAGTCTTTGATACCCAATTTGGTGCGCAAGGTATGGAAGGTATTGGTGAACTCTGGAACTACTTGGTCCCTCCCTTGCCGCAGTGTGGTCCATCTCATGTACTGGTCCTCATAGTTGCCAACAGGTTAATACTGTTCCTTTACCTCATCCACAAAAAAATACCAAGTGGGATCGACCCCATATATTCCAGACTCCTTTGTTGAAATTTGCTCCTAGTAAGTTTCCCACCAATTGTGAAGGTGATCTTTTATTTGTTGAAAAAATTGTGAATAGAGAAATAACCTTCTGGTAGAGTTAACCATTTTTCTAGGGCTTCTACATCTATCTGTCCTTCAAATACAGGAATAAAAAAATTAACTTGTACCTTGAAAGGAAAGGTGCCTCCAATGTGGCCACTTGATGAATATGTGCCTGATGATATCGGCAGGCGTTTAAGGATGTGGCCAAAATTCTCCATCATTTCGTCCCTCTGTCGCGTGAGAGCTTGCTCAAGAAACAGATTGATAGGATCATCTGATCTGTTGTTTTTCTTTTCTTCCGCCATTGAGGGTTTCTTGGGTGTGCGAGAGCGATTTTCTTCAAGAGAGACTAGCTCGAGACCCAAATTTCTATACTCGAACCTCGTCGGGGACATGCACTAAAAAAACAATCAAGAGCAACCTGCTCTGATACCACTGATTTGGATTGTTTTCGGCACGAAATGAGATCGGAGATATAATAAAGAAATGCATAAAGATATCACATATATTCAATAATATAACAGAAATGTATCAGAGATGCAACCATAAAAATAGATATACAATAATACACAATATCTATTAATGAAAGTAATGTACAGACACTGTAAAAATATAGACTGAAAGACTTGCTAGAATGGTGGCAGCTTATATCTGAGAAGAGATGTGACCTCTACTCACATTTGCAAGAAGATGATGACAATGAGGCTCTGAAGGCAGTTTTACAATAAACAGGAATGCCAAAAACCCTAGACATCTAAAAGCTTAACCCTAGGAGATGAAGTGCCAAAAGTCATGAGGGCCTTGTTTGGGTAAGTTAGCATATCAACTTCGCGGGGTCGTAACTTTTGCATACGATCTCTGTTTTAAGCGTATGATAGCTCGTTGGAAAGGTATCATCGAGGAGATTAATTTTTGGGGATCAATGATCCTTTGGATATTATGGAGAACCTCGATCTCAAAAAACCTTCATTTAGGCCCTCAAAATGGACCCGAAAGTTAAAACCCGCTAAACATAGTAAATTGCCAAAATTGCTAGAAAACTATTTTGAGCCAGTCGAAAAAGGTGGGTGGCCACCGATATCCACCTGGATCAATACTCCCTCCTTAGGAAGCAATGGTCTCCATTGCATTGAGTTCTCGGGATAGAGGGAAAAGCGTTTGCTACATCTGCATCTTGGTGAGCTGCTTGTATTGTTGGAGACGTGGCGCTGCTTAGTTTGTGAAAGTCTGTCATGAACTTGTTGAAGCTGAGGCTATTCAACAAGTCGAGATATATGAAAGGACGATGTGCAAAAGGAATCTTTGTAATTTTCTACAGCCTTGTCGATCTGCTTCTGTTGGATAGAAGGTGCTTGGGGCAAGGTTGTAGTGGTTGTAGTGTCCTTTTGTTCTCCTTTTGAACAGATTGTGAAGAAGTTGAATTTTGCAGTATGAGATAATACCTTGCAACACTTTTTAGGTGGAACAATAATCGAAACTACCTTTGGTATTCTGTAGAGATGACCCCCCAATCTAACAATGACACTATGGGGTCGAGACTCATAAACAACATGGTGTCTCCACCTATATGGTTGGCCCAAGAGCACATCATAGACATTCAGTGGGGAAACATCACATAATACCTCATCCTTGAAGGGTTGGATGCCGTATGATAATTGAAACTGTTGGCTGACGCGAAGATCTCATCCTTGCCGAAGCCACCCAATATTGTATGGCTACGGGTGTGGTGTTGTCGACTATCCCAAATGTTTGACGACCTCTGTTGAGATGAGGTTTTTCTGGCTTTCTCTATCAACAATAAAATGTAGTGGGGTCCCCTTCACCCACATCTGTGAATGAAAAATATGCTCCCCCTTTTTAGGATCTGTTGGTTCTTTTGGTTGAATTGCTGCGGTCACGACGATAATAGTGGGGTCTGCGTCAATGATCTGTCCTTTACCAGTATTTTTAGAATCAGATTTAGAATCAGGGTTCAGATCCTTGTATTTGATCTTGGCCACCAATGACTATTTTGAGTGACATTCATCGGTGTTGTGCCAGGGGATTTTGAGGAAATCACACCACTTTCTGGTGTCTTTCTTTGTCTTCCCATGACCCTTCTTTTCCTGTGTCTTGGACTGGTTTTCAGGAGACTATTTGTGAGGGTCGTCTTTTTCATACTTTGGTTGTTGTGCATTTGCAGACCTGAATTCCCGTTTGTTCTGGTGCTTAAATTTCTGCTCAGTTTTAACAACATATCGATAAGCAACACTGAGTAATGAGATGTACAAAAAATCCATTTCAGTCTGTATGTATCTGTGTAGAGCCCCGCAGTATTTCAGAACCAAATGTCGCTCGGAGTCTTTGATACCCATATTGGTTCGCAAGGTATGGAAGGTATTGGTGAACTCCGAAACTGCTTGGCCCCTCTCTTGCCACAGTGTGGTCCATCTCATGTACTGGTCCTCATAGTTGCCAATAGGGTAATACTGTTTTTTTACAACATCCACAAAAAAATCCCAAGTGGGATCGACGCCATATATTCCAGACTTCTCTATGGAACTTTTCTACCAGTAAGTTTCCCACCTATTTTTGACATGAGAGAGAACTTTAAGGAGTGCGAAGGTGATCTTTTCTTTGTCAGAAAAATTGTGAACAGAGAAATAACCTTCTAGCAGAGTTAACCATTTTTCTAGGGCTTCTGCATCTATCTGTCCTTCAAATATAGGAATATAAAAATTAACTTGTACCTTGAAAGATGAGGTGCCTCCAAAGTGGCCACTTGATGAATATGTGGCTGATGCTATCGACATGTTTTTAAGGATGTGGGCAAAATTATCCATCATTTCGTCCCTCTGTCGCGTGAGAGCTTGCGCAAGCAATAGATTGATAGGATCATCAGCTCCGTCATTTTTCTTTTCTTTCGCCATTGATATTTTCTTGGGTGTGCGAGAGCGATTGTCTTCAAGAGATACAAGATCAATACCCAACTTTCTATACTCGGACCTCGTCGGGGACATGCACTGAAAAAATGATCAAGAGAAGCCTGCTCTGATACCACTGATCTGGATTATTTTCGGCATGAAATGAGATCAGAGATATAATAAAGAAATGCACAGACATATCACAGATATTCAATAATATAAAAGAAATGTATCAGAGATGCAACCATAAACACAGATATACAGTAATACACGATTTCTATTAATGAAACAAATGTACAGAGACTGTAAAAATACAGAGTGAAAGAATCGCTAGAATGGTGACAACTTATCTCTGAGAAGAGATGTGACCGCTACTCGCATTCGCAAGAAGATGATGACAATGAAGCTCTGAAGGCCTTTTTACAATAAATGTCATGATGTGATGTTATTTTGGGCCAACCTTATTTATGGAAACGTCATGATGTATATGATTCTAGGCCTCATAGTGTTATTATTACTTTGAACATGAAATTGTACAGGATACCCGAGGTAGTCCCACCTAGTGCTATTTCTTTGATCTCCGCTAAGAATTGCAGGAAGGCCATCTCTCAGATGGAGATGCTTGTCTTCTTTGTGATTTTCTCTCAGAATAAGAGAAAGATCATAGCCACATCCAGGGTCTTTGTGGCTGACCTCTCCACACAGAATAAGCAAGTAGATAAGGTCATAGAATAATACTCAGATATATTCTCCTCATCTACCGGGGTACCTCTGCACTGCCAAGTCAAGAAATCCATCGATCTAACCCCCGACGCACTCCTATCCAATGGGACAATCTATCACCTCTCTCTGTTAGAGAATGAGGATATCAAGCAATAGATCCAAGAACTACTCCACAAGGGGCACATTCATCCCAGCTCATCACCTTGCGAGAGCACAATCGTGCTGGTACAAAAGAAAATGAAACCTGGAAACTCTGCATTGATTACCAGGCTTTGAATAAAATCACAGTCAGAAATTGGTACCCTATTCCCCAAATTGATGACCTCCTTGATCAACCCAGGGGATCCAAATACTTTAGTAAGATTGATCTGAATTCTGGCTACCACCAGGTCCTGATAGAATAGATAGATGTATGGAAGACTGCCTTCAAGTAAAAGGAAGGCCTTTTTGAATGGTTGGTCATGCCATTTTGTTTGACAATTGCTCCAACCACTTTCATGAGGATGATGGATGATATCTTGTGACCATTCACCAATACTTTTGTAGTGGTGTATTTGGATGACATTCTCATTTACAACAGGACTTGGACCGACCACTTGTAGCATATTCAACAGGTTCTGCACACCCTATGACAACAAAAGCTATATGCCAACTTGAAAAAATGATCGTTCAGCATGGACATGGTCCATTACCCAGGATACATCATTGATCAACATGGAATGCATGTGGATCTAGCCAAGATCCAAGTCATCCGTGACTGGCCAGCCCCAAGCACACTCACTGAGATTTAGAGCTTCTTGGGCCTTGCAAATTTCTACCACAGGTTCATGTTGAGATTCTCCCATATTGCATGGGTCCTCATCCAAATAACTAGAGGTGGTGGTAAGGTGAAATTTGCATGGGTCCGGTCCCAACAACAAGCGTTCAATGATTTGAAGTAGCGCTTGTGCTCATCCCCAGTACTTTCACTACCATACCTGCAACAACCCTTTGAAATCGAGAAAAACTCTTTAGACTATGTTGTGGGCATTGTTCTCACTCAACACGGCCACCCCATGGCCTATAATAGTGAGGCACTATCATATGTTGTCCGTAAGTACCCTAATTGCGAAAAAGAAATGTACTCCATTGTGAAAGCCTGCCGCCAGTGGAGACATTACATTCTCGGGAATGAGATGGTCATCACACTGATCATAAGCCACTTTAGTTCATGCAGACACAAGGAAAATTGGAGACTGACTGCCATCAAAATTAGTTCACATACTTGCAGAAACTCCACCTCATTATGAAGTATAAAACATGAAGCACCAATCGCATCGTTGATTTCCTTGGAAGACCGCCAGTCATGACACTCACCATAGTGCTAGACTCTTGTGGCCATGAGACCTCTGGTTAGCCCCAACTCTATGAAACATAGCCGAACTTCTCCACCACCTACCAAATGTTGGGTGCAAATGCGGTTGTTGGTAATTTCCATCTCCAGGATGGGTTGTTTTGTGGTCTGGGCCATATCTGTGTTCCATCAAGCGAGCGAGTGAAGCTGATCTGGGAAGCCCACTACAGTCGGGTGGCATGACACTTCGACGTTGAAAAGAGAGTGGTGATGCTACATAAACATTTCTACTAGTCGAAACATTGACATGAGGTCAGCAAGTATATCAAGTCCTGCACTGCCTGTGCTATTTCTAAATTGACCACTAAGAAACATGGCCTATACACCCCTATTCCTACTCCTCATAGGCTATGGGAATCCATATAAATGGACTACATGTTGGAACTACCATCCACCAAGTGGGGAAATGACTATGTTTTTGTGGTTGTTGATCGCTTTTCTAAGATGGCGATTCTGGTTGCCTATAAGAAGAACATCATAGCAAAGGCCACTACCAAGATGTTCTTTGAACGAGTCTGGGTATATTTTGGAATCCCACAAACCATTGTCTCAGATCGGGACATTTTATTTCTTAGCACATTCTGGTCGAGCCTCTGGTCACTGCTAGACACCAAGCTCACCAAATCCATGGCCTTCCACCCCCACACAGATGGCCAAACTGAGGTCGTAAATTGAATGATTGTGCATATCCTTCACATGTATAATTAAAATCACCCTCTCACATGGGATGAGATCCTTCTCTATGTCCAAAATATCTACAATTGATCCTTGCATAGCTCAACTGAACACAACCCCTTTCAGGTGGGGTTGGGATTCCAACCATTAGGTCCCATAGATGTTGCACTTCCCCTTGCGGTCACCTCGATCGACTCATCTCCTGCTCCAACTGAAGCTGACAAAGCCACCCGGTTCATTGAGCAGATCCAGCACAACCACCAACAGATTCAGGATATCCTACAGAAGTCCAATGACAAGTACAAGCAACGCCATGATCAACATTGGGTGCCACATAAGTTTCAGGTGGGTGACAAAGTTTGGTTGCACTTGTAGAAAGAACGCCTTAAAGGACCCTATAGGAAGCTTCGAACACTCCGTTATGGGCCATACACTATCACCAATATCATGGGGGATAATCATTTTGAGCTCAACATTCCTCCTTTCCTTGGCCTGCACCCAGTGTTCAACGTGGATCTCCTTCGCCCTTATTTCCCACCATTATTAGACACCTCAGAAATAGCAGAACAACTGACACTAATAGAGTTCAACCCTGACTGCATACAACAAGAATCCACTAATCATATTTTGGACACATAGATCAAGGAAACTCAACTGTAAAGGATCCAGCTTTGTCGAGTTGTCAAAGGAGGGCAACTCCTGCACCAAGGCAAGTGGCTCACCTAGGGCCAAGTTCAACATAAATTTCATTATCTGATGGGGGAACTCGACGCAATGGAGCCCATTGATTACTAAGGAGGGAGTATTGATCTAGGTGGATATCGATGGCCACCCACCTTTTCCAACTGGCTCAAAACAATTTTTTGGCAATTTTGGTAATTTACTATTTTTAGCAGTTTTTCACTTCCGGAGCCGTTTTGTGGCCCTAAACGATGTTTTTTGCAAAAAAGGAGAGAAATATGAAAATTCATTTCTTATTTCCCCCAAAATTAATATCCTCGATGATACCTTTCCAATGGGCTATCATACGCCTAAAACAGAGATCGTATGCAAAAGTTACGACCCCGGGAAGTTGATGTACTAACTTACCCAAACGGGGCCCACATGACTTTTGGCGTTTCATCTCCTAGGGTTAGGTTTTTTGGATGTCTAGGGTTTTTGAGATTCTCATTTATTGTAAAAAGGCCTTCAGATCCTCATTGTAATCATCTTCTTGTGAATGAGCGCAACCAACACATCTCTTCTCAGAGATAAGCTGCCACCATTCCAACAATCTTGTTTCCGCTGCATTTTATAGTTTCAGCTTATTTCCTTATTGAATAGAAAACTAGTTTTACTGTATCTCTGTTATTTTGTGTTAAGAACCTGCTAATAATTTGTAGTCATTTCTTTTTTCTCATAAAATACGGATCAGAAATATCTCAGTTAACAGACCAAAGAAATGGAGACAATGATTTATCCCACATTCACAAGACAAGACGACTTCTAAGGGTTTATATTGCAAAAGAATTTTTATGTAACTTGAAAGTGAATAGAAGAGTTATAGAACCATGCAAAATGTGTTAAATTTTGGTGTAAAAAATTGTTGACCCAGAACAGAGTAAATATTGATCCTTAATCTCTAAAGATCAACAGGTAAGATCAAATATTGGGGTTTGATACTTGGTGGGCCGACTTAGCCATGTCAGCGCCGTGATAACAACCTCATCAGCTCCACGTGTCTAGTCAGATGAATTCCACATCCGAGGAAGTCCATGTCAATGATGCCATGTGTTAGGACACGTACCAATGCCATGCCATCCAGTGTACATGAAGAATATGTCCACACATAAGCCACCTCATCTGCAATATCAACACAAGAGATCTCAAAAAATGATTAAGTACGAAGACATCACGAAGATAGTGAGCACAAAGGAGAATCAAGAGTATGTGAAGAAATTAGCTTGAACCCACAGATCCACAGACCCATCATGAGATATTGAATTGGCTAAGTATCAAGAATGACTAAGTACCCAAAGGGTGAGATATATGATGGTCTAGGAGGTCACTACTTGTCATAGATCAGATGGCCTAGAGGGTGAGAGATATCACGACCCAGGAGGTCACCACTTGTCACAGATAAGATGGAATAGAGAGTGAGATATTCAACAACTCATGATGTCTTATAGACCCACAGTGAAATAATTAATAAAATTTATAAGTATGGGTGAAAAGTGAGTTTATTGGAACAAAAAGTTGAATTTTGGAGGCTGTGGAAGTATGAAAATATATGTTTTAGAACCGTGAAGAAAGGATTGGAAATGTGTCTAAATATAGGTGCAAAATGAGTGCAACGGAACATGAAGGTATAATTTGAAGGTTGCGAAAGTTTGAAATGAAGAATAGATATGCCTTAGACCCATGGTGAATCCATCAAGAGAGATCGATGGTTGGGATCAATCCTAGATTTGATCAGACGTTGGTTGTAAGTTGAAGACTAGGTGGTCCTGATATGCTAAAGAATAATATATCGATAGTTGAGATCTAATCAAGGGAAGATCATACGTCTTCTCTGCGTCGTGGTTTCATGGTGTGTTCTTGAGGACATTGAAATAAATCAATGGTTGATATTGAATCTTAATGAGATACAATGACTACTGAGTGTTGAAGTATGCATTGTGGTCTAAGAGTAGATCACACACCAAATCAAAGGGGGATCTATGTCAGTTTCTAACGAATGTCAAAATCCTGTTTTAAGGAGATTTGGAGCCGACTCCATGGACATACTTTTGTATGTGGAAAAATTCATGGAAGTATGGAATGTAAATAATGATGCTCAAATCCAATTTCAGTGTGTGAATAATTGTGAAAGGAATGAAGCGTGACAAGTGTGAGTCTTGTGAAGAGAAGTTATAAGGATTTGAGGCGCAAGGATGCTAGAGAATGAAAGGAAGATAATGTGAGGGAGGCTCGGAGGTGAAAGGAAAAATGAAATTATGAAACTATGCAAGATCATGAAGTGTGACAACAAAGATAGAACAATAGAATGGTGTAGATGAAGGATTTAATGGAAGCGGAAATATGGTATTATTGACATATTGAAGAGATTGATGTTTCCAGTAAAATTGATATCCATAGATAATGCTGAGTTGGTGCTCAACTAAGGGGATTGGTGTCTCCTACAGGTTGGTGCCTGCAAATATTGTTGCTAAGTTGGTGCTCATTCAAGGATATTGGTGTCTCCTGCAGGTTGGTGCCTGCAAACATTATTGATTTGGTACTTAGTCAAGCATATCGGTGTCTTCTACAGGGTGGTGCCTACAAGCATTGTAACAATAGGTTGGTACCTATTGTTGATGATTACAGCTGCGTGAGACATTCTCCAGGACACAGACCTAAGAGAGAGCCCCTGAGTTGGGTCTGTGGTTCTTATATGAGACAGAACTGGAACGTTGTGTTGGCCTCCTCCTTACAGAGAGTTGAGAATAAATCCAAATGATTCTCCTGTGTAACACAGTGAGAAAGAAGATCTACTGAGTTGGACGTGCTTGTGGCTGAGCACATGTGAATGTGTGAATTCCCATGGCTGGGTGCATCGTTCCGAGACAGAGATGAAATGATGTATTGGCCTCCTCTGAGAAGAGAGTTGAGATGATAAAATCCAGATGACTCTCCTATGTAATGCAATGGGAAAGAAGATCTGGTGAGTTGGACATGCCTATGGATGAGCACAGGTGAACGCGATCCTAGTGGTTGAGCACTAGTGAGTGTGGTTCTACTATGAGACGCAGTGAGATAGATAGACATCCATGTGGCTAAGAATAGATGGATGTTCCCCTAGTGGCTGAGCACTAGTGGGTGTATGAGATCCCTTGCTATATTGTTCAAGAGTCAGACTTACATGTAACCCTATTTGTTATGTAAATGATAGAGGTTGGCCCCACCTTAATGTAAAAGATAATTAATATGGTAATATTAAATTATATTTCAAGTTATTGAGGTCGGCCCTATTGTTCCAATAGACACATCATTTGATGTGACAAGTCTTATATAAATAAAAGTGAATCCCCATTGAGGAAACACACTTGTCATTGTGTCATCTCATGATTTTAGAAGTTGTGGTCTAAAAGTATGAGAATTACATCACCCTTTTGTGTGCTAGGTTTGGTGATGGTGTGGGAGGTCTTTCTCTTGAAGAATATAGAAAAGGATTGGATGGGTTTTCTTCCTTTGTTGAGAAGGGTTTCCCAGGATACTTCTTGTGTTCTTGTGCATGGTTATTCTTCTTGTGATATTGGTTTACTGCAGTAGTTATGGTTCAAGTAAATGTTAAATTTTTTTTTTAAAGAGAATGCATGAGCCATAGCTTATTGAAAATCCAACATGGTATCAGAGCAGGATTGAAGAAGATCATTGCACATTAAAATCGAAGGTAAGCACTGCCAAAAATCTTTTGTAGGTGTGAAGAGGAGAGGGCCAAACCTCTCTTTAAAATTTATGTGGTAGATGATGAGGTCGAACCCCTCTTAGTTTAATTGTGAATATTAAGGATGTCCATAGGCCTGGCCAAGACCATAGATGAATACTGCACCAAGGCTGCCACAGTAACATCCTCATAGCAGATCCATAAGGTTGCTACAATAACACCCTAACACCCTAACACCCTAAGGCTTCTGCACTAAAAAACATATTTGTAATAAGAAAAGAGGGCCAAAATTTTTTGTGGTAGAAGAAGAGGCTAGCCGCAAGCCTCTAAGGCTACCACACCCTAGAAGAAATGTCCTCATGGTATGAGGGAAGGAGGTGGACCTATCATCAACTATGTGGTAAATTTTGAAGGGGACGGACCTGGAAAATTTTCGAGTTGCTGTAAAACCCTGACCGAGCTTTGCCTTCTAGTCTATATCATCACAACATGCTAGTCACAAGTATGCATGCTACAACAAATCATCAACATATGCAGCTAGTCACAAGACTTCTCTTGGGGCAGCCGCTAAGAGCTTTCATGATTTGTAATCAATGAGAAACCCAGGGATTGCATTTGCAGTTTCTGTTTGGAGTATCGATCTTTCCTTATTTACATTGGAAAGAAATTATAGGCTGCAACTAAGGCTTGGAATTAATCATGTAAAAGGGAAGCAAGGAGAGGAATCTAAATAAAGTAGATGTAACTAGAGAATGGGTGGTCAAAAGTCTCACTTCTCCCAGTTCCGAGAGAGTTGAAGGAAATGATAATTCTATGGTAAAGGTAAGGAGACCTGTGAAAATATAGTTAAGGAGACTTGTTACAACACAGTTAAGGAAATTATAATTCTACAGACCTATGACAACAAAATTAAGGAGATATGTACCCAAGTCAAATTTCTGAGTTATATCTCTATTGTCCTATTGCTCCATACTTTCATTTTTTTGATGTCATATATTGATGCAAGTATTTAATGGTGGTTCTGGTATATACCCTAGAAAATTATAAAGTGCATTGAAGATATTGGTAAGCAAGTAGTGCTTGCTAAAGAAGAGCAAGAGCTACCCTTGCCTAAAATGAATGCACTGTTACAATAAAAATTGTTGAAGTAGTTCCACCAAAATAAATCTCTAGTGTAACTACATCTGATGATAGAGAAGTATTGTTTATTGAAAGAAAATTCAAAGATTAGGTTACACTGGGTTATCATGGGCATATATCACTTTGGAAAACACTTCTTCTATAGTTTCTTGTAGGTGCGAAGAGTGGACCAGATCCAAAAGAAAACAACAATGATTTCTTGAAGTGTTTGGTCTTAAAAGAAATAAAGCCTTGATTACAGTCTTGAGCTACAAGGTCGATGAAAAGACTTGTATAATACAAGGTGGTTACAAGGAAAACAAGCGAGGAATGCCATTAATCATAATGGCATTGAAAAACAAGTAGAACATCCATTGGTGTACACTCTCAGGTATTCACTTGTATATATGTATTATTTGCATCATTTTCATAAGGGTACTTGCAAGAGGAAGGAACCCTTGGTGCAATCATGGACCCAGAGAAGTCCTAATGCATTCAGAAGAATAACACAATTGAAGTGAAGACTCCAGGTTTGATTGTTTAATTATCATGCTACATGACAAGTAGGTTTTGTAGCTGTGACAACAATCCTTAAATTGTTTTGATTCTAGATATGTACTCATGAATATCCTCTAGGAGATATTGTTGTCTTATTTCCTTTCGTTTGTTTCCTTGTTCCAGGCAGGTTAACAACAAAGGAAGATGTTTTTCCTTCAAGACTTCAGAGGGAGACAAGCATTGATACAATTGATCCATTTGTTCCAGTTGATATTCCCAGGGACTTTACAGTAGGCCATAAAGGCCTATCTGGGCTTGGAAAGCTCTGCAAGAGGCAGAAAGATATGCAACTGATGGAAGTGTCGAGAAATAAAAAAATGATACTTGCAGTCAAAGGACTCTCACAAGTAGAGGGAGTGAACTATGATGATACATATTGATCCAGTAGGCTGATGTACTCCCATCTGTACTACCATCCATGAGTTGGAAACTACATCAAATAGATGGATTCTTGATGAAGTTTGGGTCTCAAAAAGAGTGTTTTTGATCCAAACCTATACTATTACATTATTGGTGATGAAAACCTAATTTTGATGACTTATTCAAGAAGACATGTTGTTATAAGAAAGCTTTGAGTTCTGATTTCGAGATGAAGGATCTGGGTACGATGCACTACTTCTTGGGACAAGAAGTATGATAGAGGACCAATGAGACTTTTCCTAATTCAAGGAAAATATGCAGCAGGGATATTAAAGAAGTTCAGTATGATAGAATGCAAATACATGTCTACACTGATGGTGGTGGATTTGATGAAAAATAAATGATGATGACTCAGACGAGATTGATCCACATGTGTACCGACTACTGATTGGATCATTAATGTATCTGGTTAACACTAAACCTGACATATGCTATGTAGCGAATTTGCTTAGTCAATCCATGAGTCATCCGAGACAGACTCACTAGATAACAATAAATCATGTATTGAGATATATATACGAGGAACAATTGGATATGGCCTGAGATATGCCTCCAGTGTGAACTTGAGTTTGCAGGGATATGCTGATACAGATTGAGAAAAGAGTACAATGGACCGAAAGTGCACATTCGATTGTTGTTTTACCTTGGAGTTCACCATGGTTTCCTGGTGCAACAGGAAACAAAGATCTGTGGCCTTGAGTACCATAGAAGTAGAGTATATATCATTGAGTATGGCAGTCTATGAAGCAGTGTGGCTTTTGAGATATTTATTTGATCATGAGAATGATCTTATTATTACTTGTGATAACCAGAGTTGTGTGAAGCTCTCTGAGAACCCTGTGTTTTATGATAGATCGAAACACATTGAGATAAAATATCATTATATCAGAGACATGTTGAAGAGGAAAGTAGTACACGTGCAATATCTTCCTACACATGAGAAGATTGCATTTACCTTCACCAAATTTCTTGCCAATACGAAGTTTGAGTACTTTTGTGAGAAACTAGCTTGGTGGATATTACTTCCCTAGCTGAGAGGGAGTGTTGATGATTACAGCCAGGATGAAGGTCGAATATTTTCGTGCGAGACTTGGCTTGATGGAGAATGCCTGCCTAGTTGACAGGGAGTGTTGATGATTACAACTACGTGATACATCCTCTAGGACACAACCTGAGAGAGAGCCCCTGAGTTGGGTGTGTGGTTCTTATCTGAGACAGAACCAGAACGTTGTGTTGGCCTCCTACTTATAGAGAGTTGAGAATAACTCCAGATGATTCTCCTGTGTAACCCAGTGAGAAAGAATATTTGTTGAGTTGGACGTGCCTATGGCTGAGCACATGTGAACATGTGAATTCCCATGAGCTGGGTGCATCTTTATGAGACAGTGATGAAACGATGTATTAGCCTCCTATGAGCAGAGAGTTGAGATGATGAACTCCAGATGAATCTCATGTGTAATGCAGTGGGAACAAATATCTATTGAGTTGGACGTGCCTGTGGATGAGCATAAGTGAACGTGATCCTAGTGGTTGAGCACTAGTGATTGTGGTTTTCCTGTGAGACGCAGTGAGATAGAGAGACATCCCTATGGCTGAGCACAAATGGATGTTCCCCTAGCGGCTAAGCACTAGTGGGTGTATGCTATCCCTTGCTATATTGGTCAAGAGTCAAACATACCTGTAACCCTATTTGTTATGTAAAGGATACATGTCGGCCCCACCTTAATGTAAAAGATAATTAATGTAAAAGATAATTAATATGGTAATTATTAATTATATTTTGAGTTATTGAGGTCGGCCCTATTGTTTCAATATACACATCATTTGATGTGACAATTATTATATAAATAAAGGTGAATCCCCATTGAGGAAACACACTTTTCATTGTGTCATCTCATGATTTCAGAAGTTGTGGTTTGAAATTATGAGAATTACAACACCCTCTTGTGTGCTAGGTTTGGTGATGGTGTGGGAGGTCTTTCTCTTGAAGAATATAGCAAAGGATTGGCTGGGTTTTCTTCCCTCATTGAGAAGGGTTTCCCATGATACTTCTTGTGTTCTTGTGCATGGTTATTCTTCTTGTGATCTTGGTTTACTGCAATAGTTATGGTTCAAGTAAATGTTAAACAAAAAATTTAAAGAGAATGCATGAGCCATAGCTCATTGAAAATCCAACACCTACAAGCTTTTATTAAGATTATTTTTTGGGTTTTCTCCCATTTGGGTTTCCACATTAAATCTTTGTGTACTATGGATTATATGTATGTATGTGCATTTCTTATTAACTTCTTATGACTGATGAAGTAATGATTTGATAAAGATTTTAAGAAAATGAAAATAGTTCTATACTGATTCACCCCCTCTCTTAGTATAAGTAAGTGTGCCAACAATTGGTATCAAAGAAATGTTCCTTTGTCCCTCGAGATGTTCCAGGCTATCAGTGGAATGATGTTGAGGCATCCCGGGAGCTAAGACTCAGAATGCGCCTTAAAGCCATGCTTGTAACAACAAAAAATATGCAAAATGTCGGTAAGTTTCTCTCTCTCTCTCTCTCTCTCTCTCTCTCTCTCTCTCTCTCTCTCTTATATAACTCTCAGCCCTCAAACCGTCTCGTTCTCTCCTACGTGAAGAGAATGAGCAAGCAGGTCATCATCTAAGACATCTGACATCATAGTAACTTATTTACAGAAGCTAAGCTACTCACATATGGTTTTTTTCATTCCTATGGCCTTCTAATATAGGAGCTTGACACACGCTCATGAAAACATTTGACGGGATGAAGTGATTGGTAACACATGGCCTAATATGTTGAGATACGGGGCTCGCGTGAGTGAGTATCCCTAGGCAATGATTGTTATCTTTTGTCGACCGAGGGTGACAGTGTGATGATTGTTGATGGTGCATATATGTGATGCCAACTATCTTGTTATGCAATGTGTAATCTGTAACTAATTTCTTAGGCTATTATCATATCCATCACCTACTTGAAATATTCCTCCTCGTGCCCTTATTCGAAACACACGTCCTTTTCCCAATGTTTTTTTTTTTTGAAAACTGAGAAGAACACACAAAATTTGGATGATGTCATGCTACTATCATCATAGACCCGTGAACATGTGGTATCTTGATATTGGGTCCATGTCAGTGTTGGCGTGCCACTAGGCCTAGTCTATGTGTAGCTACCTTGAGTATGGTGATAGAGTCTTAATGGGTTCCTCTTTTATACAAGTGGAAATATTTGATGGGTTTTGAATATGCGTTGTTTCCACATAAGGTCAACATCGGCTTCCTCGATGTCTAGGTGGACTGTTGCATAGGCTACAGGTGGCATTGAGTGGATGGACAAATACATGTTGATTTGGTAGATATGTAACCTAGCAGAACTAGAATACCTCTGTCTCAACCCTAGAGGAGTGGTTTCATTTTCCATATCACCACCATGTGACACCATCCATATTTCAACACGTGGCTCTCAAAACCACCGTCGTGCCCCAAGCACGCGCTAACTCCCGAGCACTTTTTGATGTAACATGTGTTATCCACTATAGATCAGACTCGCTTGCTATTTTTGGATGATCGAGCTTGCACCTTCACCAATGATCGGGTTTTAATCCTTGGTCTCATGATAAATCCATATTAAGAGGGGCTTAATCCTATGTGGAGCACATTTAACCCTTTTTGTGCTCTCGATAAGCACCCATGTGCTTAGAAATTTTGGCCTTCGACCCTTAGGGCCTGGTTTTCTGCTAATTCTCTCAAGGAGCTTGAGAATTTACTAACTTCGCTCGATCCATGGGTTATGTAAGCTTGCCTTCAACCTTTATTTCACTATGATTGAACCTTGTGATATTTATTGGTATGCATATCATTGACTAGGTTAAACCTGGTACTAACATTGACTCTAGAGGGGAAAACATACCCCTATGGTCTTCTGAGAATTGTAGACCTAGTGCCTTCTTCTATTGGGCTATGGATTTTGCGTCGAACTAAAGGCCTCTGGTGTACCTGAAAACTGATCTGATTGGTGAAACAAAATTGCTCAACAACTTACAGTGTTAGAACCGTAACTATTGTTTGTGTAAGAAATGGTGAATGAAGTAAAATTGAAAATACATAAACAAGAATGGAAAAATATTTATTTATGTACAGGGTAGAAAATTTTGTAGCATTCAGTGTTGCAAGAAGTGCTTGAGGAACCTCCCATTAACGGGGCCCCAAACAACTCTCTATCCAGTTGCGCTAGTTCATATGTATTGTTGTCTTGTGTTGCAACAATATGGAAAGGTCCAAGCCATTGGTTGTCAAATTTTCCATTTTTTCTCTTTGCTTCCCTTATTTTATCCCACTTTAGGAATAGGTCTCATGTCATAAAGCTCCTCCCTTGGTCCTCTTATCATAGATTTATTTTATTCTTGCTTGATGGGCTTAGGAATTGAATTGAACTTGATCTCTTACCTGTTGGAATTCAATCAATTGGTTGATTCTTCTATGCATATCATCTGACTCTTCCTTTTCATCTTGTATTAATTTCATGATAGGAAGGATGCGTTGAATGGGGAAAATGGCTTCCAATCCACATTCCTGCTGAAATGGAGAGGTACCAATGGACCTCTTGATGCTTACTCTATCTACCCAAACTGCATATTTTAATGAGAATCCTAGGCTTTCTTGTTTTGGGACAACATCTTCTTAATGATGTTGATGAGGTTCTTGTTGGATGAATCGGCCAAACCATTTCCCTGTGGATAATAAGCAACGGGATTCCCAATCTCTATATTATATTCTTAATGAAATTTCATAACCTTGAAGGATTTGAAATCTTGGGCATCATCAGTTATGATCTTTTTAAGAGATCCAAACCATGCTAAAATTTTCTCTTCGAGGAACTTGATAATGATTATGTCAGTTGCTGACCTGGTGGGGATAGCCTCTACCAATTTGGTGAAGTAATATGTGGCTATTAAGATCCATTTGTGTTTCCCACTTGAATTTGGATTTATTTCACTAATGAAATATAATCCCCATTGTTGAATGGGTGTTTCTTCTTTGACATGTATGAGTGGGAGAGGCTGCAACTTTTCCTTCCCTACAAACATACGACATTCTACAGAGGCTCTAAACATAAAATTTACATCAAAAAATAATGAGGGCAAATAATAACTATCTCTAAGGATCTTATATGTAGTGGCTATACATGCATGGTGGCCTCCACATATCCCTTTGTAAGATTCATTGACAATGCCCTCAGTTTCTTCTTCAGTAAGGAAAGTTAGTAACAGTCCTCCAAGATCTTTCCAAAATAACTTCTTATCCAAAATACCATATTTTACATCCTTGATTTTGATTGATCTATCATTTTCTTTGTCCCAAGATGGCGAGCAACTTAAATTTTGTAGATAGAAAATCACATCCTTATACCACTCAAACTCAGTAAATTAGGGTCTACCTTGTGTTATCACATAAACTTGTCAGATTCTTGTGAATCTGGGGTTTTTTCCCGAGTCTATAATTTTCCCTGTTTCTCCTCCTTTGTAGACCCAATCGTGAAGTTTTTCCTTTCGGCTTATAGTTTTCTTCTTTTGCCTGCCTGAGAGGTGTCGGCCCTAAGCCTTTCTATTTTCTCTGGGGTCGATCACTTCTCTCTCCTTGTCTCTGTCACTGATCCTTTTTCCTTCCTGAGCCCTCGGTCAGTCATCCAAGTATTTGTTTACAGAGGCCGCAACCATAAGTACAAGCACAACACTTAGAGTGGTCTGATGTGGACTTGAATCAAGGAAGTAAGCCCGTTTAGTTTGGCATAATAAATTTCATCTTGAAGTTCAGAGATCAACGACAAATTATAAGAACGAGAATCAGGAGTTTAGAACGTTGTTGAAGTTGCTTGTAAAATATCCAAATCCTCGAAACCCGAAATCAGTCGGAGTTGTCCGATCCAACAGGAATCGTGGCACCAGATCCAAACCACGGAGACAGTCATTTCAGGAAAAATCGAAGTAATGAATGCACAGATTACCCGAGTCCCGAAATGCTGAGGTCCCGAAATGACGAGGTCCCGAAATGCTGATATTCATTTGGGTCGTCCGATCAAAGGGGAAGCGTGGTGCCTAATCCAAGAGTTTGTGATTTCATGACTTGGATGTTTGAGCATGGAGCACAACAAGAGCTCGTGAAATGCAAAATCGTGATGCGCATGGGAGTTGGGCCCACGATCACAACCCGCAGTCATATGGAAGTAAGGCCATAAAGAAAGGGAAAGCACCTATTAAGTGGTGGGCAACTGAAGTTGTTCGAGGAGTTGATCCTGGCCATCAAATTCAAAGTAAGTCCAACTGTTGATCTAAAACGGGTCATTTTGTGGGATCGAGCATCCGAATATTTGAAATCAAGGGGAGTGAAGACTCTCGAAATGCGAGATCCTGAAATTTCATGTGGGATATGCGTACGGTCATGGCCCGAGGTCGCGAGGAGTGATGGATATGAGTTGCACCAAGGGCCAAAAGCGCTTGTCTTGGTCTCATCAAAAGATCTGTGTGGTTTAGAGGCACCGAGATTGTCTTGGAGGAGTCGTGAATGTCTCCTGGGACATTCATGGGTGTCAGGCTCCATCCCGATCCCAATGAAAGTATTTAATGGAAATGGGGAAGGTTGTTGAAATCTCGTCTCTCCCCATAAATGGAAAGCACGGAAGAGCTGGTCATGGAGGCAGACTGTCAGCCGAAAGTTCCCCTATCAATGGATTCTCCTACAAATCCCATACTGATCTGAGATCACGTCTGATAGAAGAATGCAAGTGCAGATTGACAGAAGAAGATGTAAACGCAAAGCTTTGATTGTAGTGGCCAGGTCACATTCTTGGTGGTGGCCACTGTTTTGAGTATAAATACTCAGTTTTGATATTTTGTTAAGGTCGATGGTTGAGCTAGGCTCTCGTATTGTAAAGTTTTAATGAATCCTCTGGTTCTCTGGTTATGTGTTTCCATTTGAGACTTCTTGTTTAATGATAATCAACTTTCTTATCATCTCTTTTTCTTCTAATATTGAAGACTCAGGCATGGGTGATCCAGTTGAGTTGTTGTGACTGTATTGTAATGTATGTTTGATTGCAATATTGTTATGATGTTTTCAGTTACCTGAAGTTTTGGGTTCAAGAAGTTCTTGTATTCGAAGATTTTCCTCCTTAGGTTGTTGGAAGACCCGATGTCCATAACAGACCTCTACATTTCCTCACCAGTTCTTCCCCCTACTCACCCTTTACTACAGCTTAACGACTGAATCTAAATCAAGACCTCACTTTCTCCTGCATTGCCTAGTCTAGATTTCTGAGTTAAAGCGATATTTTCTTGAGTCTACGCCCATTTGACCCCCTTTTAATTTATTCATTGTGACATACAAACTGATGGGTATTGGGCTTACCTCTGCTACAATCTAGAGGTGACTTCTAGTGCTAACATCTTGGAAGATGGTTCTTGTGTTTCATATTCTTCTTGCTCTATTTCCATGATGTTTGTCGACAAAGAATCTATATCAATATATTTGCAATTAGATTCAACCAGTAGTTTTGCCAGTCCTTACCCCTTTATCAACTTTGTGGGTTTGATTTCCAAATCATCCTCTTGGATCTTGGAAATCCATTTACCTCTTCTTCCTTCACTGTCAGAATGAGTAAGTATGTCCTTTATTACATTGGTAGGTATGAAGGGAAATGTTTTTTAGTGCAATTTATAGCCTTTGAAATCCTTCAATGCCTTGACCAGGGCATATGCTTTCTTCTCTAGGTTGTTGTACCTTAGCTCAACATATCTTAAATATCAGCTGAAAAAGGATACGAGTTGTTCTTGGTTTTCTTCATTTTTTTGTAATAATACAATGACTATAATATGTTCTGAAGCAAAGGAGAAAACAAGGAATTATTTGTCATAGTTTGGGATAACTAGAACTGGTGATTCTCCCAAGGCTTCCTTGATTCCCTGGAAATATTATTTAGATTTAGTTGTCCATTTTACCTCCCAATCATTCTTCAACATGTTAGTGATATGCCTTACAATCTCAACAAAATTTGGCACAAATCTCCTCAAGAAGTTAATGCTGCCTAAGAAGGATTGTATCTCCCTTTTGTTTCTAGGAAAAACAATTAACTTAATTTCCTCCACTCTTTTAGGATCTATCTTCATGCCCTACTTTGATACAATATGACCTAGGAGCTTTCCTTTGCCATGGAAAAATAAGACTTTTTTGGTTTTATTGACAGGATAAATTTTCTACACTTCGGAAAGGTCTACCTCAAATGCTTGATGTGATCCTCATTCGTCTTAGAGAAGACAGTCATGTCATCCAGGTACATGACAATGAATCTATATTTTTCTCCCACAAAGGATATATCCATAGCTCATTGGGACGTGGCTCCTATATTTATCAAACCAAAGGGAATCTTGTCATACATAAATGTTTCCCATGGGGTTGTGAATGTTGTCTTTTCCTTATCATCAGGATGCATTGCTACCTGGTTATAGCTTGAGAAACCATCCATCATGGAGATCCTATTCACTCCCACTACTTTTTGAAGTATGTGATCCATCTTTGGAAGATGTTAGTTATCCTTTAGTGAGCATTTGTTTAGGTTCCTGAAATCAACACAAAGGCTTATCTCTCCACTCTTCTTCCTAACTGGGACCAAGTTTTCCACCCATTTAGAATACTTGAGGAGAATAATGATTTGAGCATCAAGTAATTTCCTCACCTCTTTCTCAATTGTGGGTAGTAAAAGAGGGTTGACCTTTCCTCACCTCTTTCTCAATTGTGGGTAGTAAAAGAGAGTTGACCTGCCTTAGCTTCTGCCTAAAAGGATTAGTACTAGGCTTGAGTGGTATGAGTAAGTATGTCCTTTATTTCACTTAGTACTTAGTACTAGGCTTGAGTGGTGTGAGTAAGTATGTCCTTTATTGCACTTATTACTACATTAGCTTCTGCCTAAAAGGCTTAGTACTAGGCTTGAGTGGTATGAGTAAGTATGTCCTTTATTTCACTTAGTACTAGGATTGAGTGGTATGAGTAAGTATGTAGTACTAGGCTTGAGTGGTATGAGTAAGTATGTACTTTATTTCACGGGTAGGTATGAAGGAAAATGTTTTTGAGTGAAATATATAGTCTTTGAAATCCTTTAATGCCTTGACCAGGGAATATGCTTGCTTCTCTAGGTTGTTGTACCTTGGCTCAACATATATTAAATCTTAGCTGAAAAAGGATATGGGTTGCTCTTGTTTTTCTTCATTTTTTTTTTGTATAATATGTTCTAAAGCAAAGGTATTAAAGCAAAGGAGAAAACAAGGAATTATTTGTCATAGTTTGGGATAAATAACAATGTTGATTCTCCCAAGGCTTCTTTGATTCGCTGAAAATATTCTTTAGCTTTAGTTGTCCATTTTACCTCCTGATCATTCTTCAACATGTTAGTGATATCCCTTACCATCTCAACAACCTTTGGCACAAATCTCCTCATCCTTCAACATATTAGTGATATGCCTTACCATCTCAACAACATATGCCAAATTTTCTGCACTTTTCAGAAAGGTCTACCTCAAATGCTTGGCAATATATAAATAATAATAATAATAATAATTCATTTTTAAGGTCACGACCAAGCCAAAACACCAAACTGGTGTATGAGACCCCCTTGATTGTGGGACAAGGGACCCCCTTTGCCCAACGATTTGACTGGTAAAGTCTACAGAGGTATACATACCCTACCCCCTCTGGATTTGAACTTATGACCTCTTAAGAGAAAACACATGTTCTTAACCATTAGACCCACTAATTATTTTTATTATTTATTCTTAAAAAAAATAAAACTTAAGAATTTCTTTTAGGCCCACTAATTATTTTTATTATTTATTCTTAAAAAAAAAAGTAAAGCTTACGAATTTCTTTTAGGCCCACTAATTATTTTTATTATTTATTCTAAAAAAAAGTAAAGCTTGGAATTTTTTTTATCTAAATTTCCAGAGAAAACTTTGGATTTGCTTTCTGATTTAAAATAAATTGAAAATTAAAAATTATATATATACATTGCACTGTTATATATATATATATATATATATATATATATATATATATATATATATATTATCAAAATACAATTATAAAAATAAAATATATAAACAAAAACTTATATAAAATATATAAACAAAAACTTATATAAAATATGAATATAATTATAAAACATGAAAAAAAAATATCATTAAAAAAAAACATTACATAAAATGGATAACATTATACTAAAATCAAACTAAAACTAAACTAAACAAGCCCCTCTTAAAATTAAACAAATAAATGGATGATGGCAGGCCGTGGGATATGGCCACCATGGCCGAATCCCAAGAGGCTAGCCATGGCACACGCCCAAAGGAAGGCTGCCAAGCGGTCCAACCCTCCATCATTTACCAGCGTAGTATTTTCAAAGAATAAATAAAAAAAATAAAAAACCAACCATAAAAGGATAAACCAAGCATGACATAAAGGAACCCGAGATCTGAAAGCTGTTACAATCACAAGCTACCCATGCAGGTTAGGGACCAAGCGACGCCGCCCCGATGGAAACCCATCCCAACCTAATTCAGGTAGGTGTTGGATATTAAATAAATAAATAAATACCTAAATTTAAGTAAATAAATCAAAATAAATTTGGGCCATCGGCTAGGGCTGCACGCCCTGTGGTGGCCATGGGCCGAGCCATTCACCATCACCAACTGCTAAATAAAAAAAGAAATGTATGAGCCAGGTCCTTGCCATGTCATCACACCCTTTACCCCTCCATTATGCCTGCATTTAAATCGGGCTTGTAACAACGAAAGTGATCAGAGAGGCGCGACCGACCATGGACCGAGACCCACCCTCTTTGAATCCACAAACCCTAACCCTCGAGTAGAGAAAGAAACGACTTGTGGAGCCACATTGAGGAGGAAGAAAATGGTGCGACCATAATGTCAATCCACGAGTTTTGTTGGGAATCTTTTTTATTGACATGGGATTTTAGGGGAGGCACGTGGACCTCATGCAAGGCCCCGTGTTCCCTACCCTACATTGTTTTTCTTTAATGATTATATATATATTATTTTGGTTTTTAGTTTTTATTTAATTTATCATATATATATTTTACTTTAAGTTATTGTATCAAAATTATATATAAAAAAGGTGGGGTATAATATATAAAAATATTTTGTGCAATGTATTTGTAATTACTAAATTAATAATGTAATTAATTAATTAAATTAAAAAATTAAAATTATAAGGTAATATATAATATATAATCATAGTTATGAGAATAATTAATCATGAGATTAATTAAACATAGTTATGTTAATAATATATAA